>JASAND010020247.1:0-24213 GCA_030248195.1 Trissonchulus latispiculum
AACCCGATTAGGAGTAGTGTCAGCACGGTAGCAATTCAGAAATTTGAAGGAGTTTATGCTGACACCGAATAATTGACTCCACAATTACCCGAGGCGGTTAACAAGGCTGGAAGATTGCTTGAAAATCTCGGTTAATTGATGACAAGGGGGGAGAGAATTGAATAACATTGGCTCCGGCAGGTGCCAGAGTTGAATTGAAAGTGAGGAGTTGGTCCTGCCAGATTAGGTGGGACTTGTAGCACAAGCGACATTACATCAATACAGCATATACATGACTGAACAGATTGTAAAACTAGAATAGTTACCATCTTCTGATATGAACCGGTCGTATTGACGTTGCCGTTTATTTTGAGTGAAGAAGCAATGAGCTTGAGCTAGTGAAATGCCAAGAAAAGGAAGGAAACAAGTTAGTCATGCGGTGTATGTTCCTTCAAATGTAATGTATGTTCCTTCCTTGAGATTGGTTTCTTCATACCATTCCTTTATCTCTTTGCTATGGTTTAACGTCATGTCTGTTTGTGACAATAGTTTTGATCTTTATATTCACCAATCTAGAAACGTCAGTATAATTGGTTTTTAGCTGAACTAAACCTTATAGTCTAGAGACAATTTAACTTCCTTTGCATTCCATATTAACGAAAGTGCAGAATTGCACTATTATGAAGAAGAGTAAGCCACTAGAGGGCTCCTCTTCTTGGCATTGCGTAACGGTGCTACGACCACAATACGCGAATATTCCCTTGTTTGGGGGGTCGACCAAAGTCGACAGCGCATACCCCGCTCCGTTTAGTAGGTTGTAGTCAAAAAGAGGTACCCGTTTGGGGGGTATCCAACAGTTTTTCAGATTGAAGAAACCCCCGTCCGTTTGGTGGGAGGGGTCTAGCAAAGGATTACGTTAGTTTTTTGTTCTATTCGAAAATGACCTCTTTCAACGACCCCCCCCCAAAGGGGACCTCTTTCAGTGACTCCCCCCAAACGGATACCCTTTTGGCTACCTCCCCCCCTCCAAACAGGGACCACTTTCGGCTACCCCCCACCAAACGGAGGACGCATACCTGTCGACCCCCCCCAAACGGGTTGTGGTCGGTGCACCGTTATGTAATGCCAAGAAGAGGAGCCCTCGAGTGGCTTACTCTTCTTCTAATATAATAGAAGAAAATAGTGGACTCTTGATATTAATTTAGTTTATTAAATAAGAATTAAGCAGGTCAAGAGATTTAAGGTTCATACGGTAGTTGTTCCCCCCCCAAGAGTGCAGCAGTGGTTCCTCCCATCTCTAGTTCCACAGTGTCTGAAGCTTAACTCACCTTGGTTGCTTCCTTTAGCCACTATTGAAATATTTAGTTATGTAGAAATGTCACATTTGTATGCGAGGATTAAACTTACTAATTATTTCCTGTATAGATATGGCTTTTTAGTGAGGCAATTTACATTTTAGGCTGTATCTGGATCAGCGGTAAAGAGATTCCTGTTAAAGTTGATGGTTTGAAATGCACGTGGAATGTTAGGGAAACTGGGTGATTTTAAGGGGGTATTGAGGGTACAACGGCCGGACACCGTGCTGGTCTGAGAGACGTGGTTAATGGGTCCGTCACGTTTAACTGTCCGACGAATGTAGTCTTAGTCCGGACTAACAGGTATTAGTCTCGGACATGTCCAGACAATGGATTTTGCTTGTCTCAGACATGTCCGAGACTAATTTTAGTCCAGACAAAATCCTCCTAATTTAGTCTCGACAAAAGAATTTAGTCTCAGACATGTCTGAGACAAATTTATTTTTGTCTGAGACATGTCCGAGACAAATTATTTTTAGTCTGAGACATGTCCAAGACAAATTTTTGTCTGTCCGGACTAATTCTCAAAGACAAGTGTCCAGACTAAATTAGTCCGGACATGTTCTTCGAAAATTCCGAGACACATTTCCACGAATTTTTTTCCGAGAAAAATTGTCCAGACCACAGTCCATGCAGATTACTAGCTGTCTGGACTAATGGGTCTGTCACGTTAAAGTCCACATCGAGTGCAAATGGTTTCTGGAAGGTTGACAATTCGTCTATAAATATTTCGAGACAAGTTGACAAACTTTTGAGACATTTTGTTGTGAAAAAATTTTACTTTTGAGACATTTACAAACTATTTCTAGAAACATTACATAACTGTCTAGAAAGTTTTATAAGCATTTCGAGACTTTAAATAGACTTTAACTAGTCTAGAAATATGAAAATGTTTTGAAATTTATAAAAAGTCTAGAAACATTGTCAAAATATGAGATTGTCTAGAAATAGAATTTTTCCTAAATTTATCTCATAAAATAAATTTTGCAAACTTTCACGACAGCAACTTGTAAACAATATAGCATGACGAAGCATGCCAGCTAGAAATCAACGATATTTTGTGATTTCCACAAAAGTACCTATGACGGGTTTTTTGCATCTGTTGCATGTATTAGCTTTGTTCTTTTAAGGCCTATTTCTTTAAAGATTAAAACGGTCGGATTAAACGGATTAAAAATCAGCCGGATTAAGCCTTTTATTGCTATTTCTTTAATGATGGATTAAACGGATTAATATTAACTCGTTTAATCCGCGGATTAAAAATAGTCGGATTAAACGAGTTAATTTTAATCCGTTTAAACCGTCATTAAAGAAACAGCGATTAAAAATTTTAATCCGCCAACTTCTAATCCCTTTAATCTGCGTAGCTGCACGGGGATTAAAAACTAGTTGAGTTGTACAGTCGGATTTTTTGGTCAAAAAACCGGAAAAATCCGATTTACCCCCTCCCCCAAATCTCCGTCCAGCACATGTCTGATCGCAGCCCTTCCTGGTTTTTATTTACAGCAGGGAACCGTTCGCAAATCAATGTGAATCAGGTTCTGCGAAAAGAAATTTCGGCCAAATCTCTGTCTCAAAGTAATGAATTTCGGCGAAATAGACCTTGATGAAATATACGTTTGGGCGTTGTATCTATTGAGTATAAATAAATCAAAATCGTCTTTTAAGTTTGGCAGTAATTTTGAGTAAACTGACTTCTACATACTAAAATGGCCATTTTAGACCCCAGAAATTGGTTCGATTGTGCCTGAGTGGCTCAATCGGTAGAGCGTCGGTTTAGTTAACCGAAGGTTGTGGGTTCGATCCCCACCTCAGGCCCGAATTTTTCGGGTCTGTGGTGCTGTAGTGGCAACTTTCTTTCTTTCGTCTATTATCTTGTATCATTCTACAGCCATCGTGCACTACCCGTCAGCTGAGCATGTCTCGCGGGGTATGTGTCTTTGGTAGGGCTGTATGCCCACTCAAAAACGTGTCACTACAATTTGGGTTCGAATTCAAACTTAAGCTTGGTTCGATTGTGCCTGGGTGGCTCAATCGGTAGAGCGTCGGTCTTGTTAACTTCGGTTGTGGGTTCGATCCCCACCTCAGGCCCGAATTTTTCGGGTCTGTGGTGCTGTAGTGACAACTTTCTTTCTTTCGTCTATTATTTTGTATCATTGTACATACTAATATTTAACCATTAGAAATAGCTCAAAGGTAAAAACGAACATTTTCATTTCTGTGCCCTGTTTTCAGTCATCCTACCAGTCCTGGGTTTTGAGTGTCCGGTGTCTACTGACAAATAATGGCAAAAATCAATATTTTTTGCCTAAAAGTCTGGGACCAGTCCCATCATGTTAGATAGCACCGACTATATATTTGGAAAGTTTCGTCCGCTTTCATATTGAATTGAAGTCTGCAGGGTCAAATTTACACAAAGCTATGCTAACGCCGAGGAAGGGGCCCGTCGAGTCGTCGACAAATCTATTACAGACTATATTCAAACTTCAAAATCTCATTATTCCCACAAACTGTGTACTGCAAAAGGATCTTTTCGGGATACCCCCCCCGCCCAACTTCATATGAGAACTTAAAAAGGGAAATTCTTCCTATGATCCATCTGAAGTTAGTTTTTCGATTCAGCTTTTTGTTAGCTCAGTATAAGCTTACATCGTAAGCTTAAAAGTTTAGTTTATGTCAAGCTAACGAAGAGCTGAACCGACATACGGACTTCAGATTCATGTTCAGCGACCCAGAAAATCTCGTATCTTTTCAGGAAAATCGGAGAAAAAATTTTCGGTTTCCCTTGGTCCCTCTTACGAATCGAAAAAAATCGAGGATCTCTTTAACTATTTCCCCCCCAACTCGTTTGGGGGGGGGGGAAATAGTTAAATTGGGGTCATATGTGCAAAGATGTCTTTAAAGGTTGAAATAAAGGTGATAGAGGTTATCTGGTTGATCCTGACCTATTCTGAATGAAAAATGAAATAATCTTCCAGTTCTTTGTGTTAAAAATACTTATTTTAAAACCATTTATTAGCTCAAGCTAATTCTTAAAATTTCATTTGTATACAATGAAGTAATGAACTAATGCTAATTCATGAAAGTTAAACACTGAATACTTTTAAAGATTTTTTAATTAAAGATTTTTAAAATTTAACTTTTAAATTTTTTTGAAAATTAAAGTTTTTAGCTATAAAGCGATTAGAAGTATCTGTTGTCAGTTCCATTTGTGTATATTATTACGCTTGCGGTTACTTTAATAGGAGTTTATGTGTAGTTTCCAATTTGGGGGGGAAATAGTTAAATTGGGTCTTTTGGGGGGGAAATAGTTAAAGAGATCCAAAATCGAATTTCACGAAATCGAAAAATTTTAGTTCATTTGGTAAAGTTTTGCGGAATCTAGGGCTGGGGGGTATCCTGAAAAGATCCCATCAGAATAGAATAACATTTGCCATAGATAACCAGTTAGCTATGCTTGAATAACTAAAATGATTTGCATTTCATCAGCATTTGCGTACCGAATAAATTACTTGTATAAAACTTCGACACTTTGCTTCTTTCATTGTGTTTGGTCAAAACTTGGGGTAGGCATGGGTTGCACATTTCATTTGGTTGAAAACACTTATACGCTCCCTCCATACGTGACTTTTGTGCGTTCTAAACATTGTCATTAAGTTTTGAAGAAAGATTTCCTAAGGACATCTGCCCGTCGCCACTGCGCTAAATATTTCTAGGAGGTACAGTTGTCCCTTTCTATGTATCTTAAATTGCTGCTTGTCTTGTGATAGCCGTTATTTTGTTTGCTACCTATGTGACCTTTGGCCTCAGTCCAAAATGTCTGAAATTCTTAGACGAAGAGGCATCTGTTGCATATAAACATCTCTGTGTAGGTCTATCTTAAGTCTTGTTACTTATCAATTACCTACTACATACTTGTAATTGAAGGCAATTTAACAGCTGTCAAATAGTCTTGTCATCACTAGAACGCAGGTCAGAAGGTCAAGCCAGAAGTAAGAAAGAAGGAAAAGTGGACTCGAGCAAATAGACCAGAGCAATGGACGATTTTAGTAAAAACTCAAAATACTGCAAATAAAACTTAACTGCAGCTTCAAACTTATTATGGCCCAAACTTGTTATGTCGTACAAAAAGAATTCGTTTAATCTTGAATATATAAGCCAAAACCAGTAAGTAAACTGATCTTGTATATTAAGGGTAGATTTAAAAAAGAATGAGCTAAAGTTGAGTGCAGAAAATGTTAGATATATTTATCCAAAAATGGAATGTCTATACAACTTTTCGTCAATTCTGACCTCAAGGCATACGGAAACTACAATTGATTAGTCCACCACAATAGAAAGTTTGTTTACTACCGTATTCTCGCGCTTAAGGGAACACTCACTTAAGGGGGGGGGGGGGCAGGGTTTTTTTTTTGCGTCCAGATGTGCGTCTGGACGCAAAGTTTCTTATCTGGACGCAATGAAATTTTAGCGGGACGCAAGCTAGACGCAACATTATTTCGGGAGAAAATTCACTTTTGTAAGAGTAAAAACTTTAAATGTTTCCAGTACCAATTTTTCCGTTTTTTCCAAAAATTTCTTCGGGTCCTGGGGGCTCCGCCCCCAGACCCCCGGTGTTTCCCGCTTTGTCATGAAATGCCAAGGTGCAAGGTCATGTCTCAATGTTACTCAATGTTATTTGTTAAGTTGTTGTCCACCTGCATCCATATATATCAGATTTTTACGAACTCATGAATTTCACGTCAATAAATACATAGAGATTACTAGGTGCATTTATATACATTTATATATATTTATACATTTATATTGTTCTCATTCAACAGGTCAGGCAGGATCAAGATTAGTACTAAAGTAAAACCCCGAAATTAACAAAATTTGTAACTGTAGCAGAAGCAGAATATCCAAATTTTTTGGTTCTTCTAAAAAAACGTTTTTCGCAAAAAATACACAAATGGCAACTTAAAATAATGCAAGATTACCATTTTTCTGAAATTTTCAAATACAAAAGACCTATGTACGAGCAATTCACTATCCATTTATTGTAACTAACGTTAATGGTATTTACAAATGCTTCACTGTTTTGCAGTTGAATAACGCTGCCTGGGGCATACACGCTTCTCTATTGACTTTATACTGAGTTTATTCAAAATTCAAGAATTCACAGATGCAATTAACACAAAAAATGCATTAGCGTTAGGAGCTTTAGTTAGAATAGATGTAACAGTTGCCAAATAATCTTTTTAAACATTTCCACAACGGATTTAATCCGTAATTTCGAAAAATCTCCAACTTCTGGGGGCTCCGCCCCCAGACCCCCGGTGCTCATTTGCAATAATCCTTCTTTAAGATACCAGTGTCAAAGTTTGCGAAACCGAATGTATGTTTTAATTTTCTACCTTTCTCTCATATATTCCTAATATTCATAAATTTTTAATACTTTAATTATTTAACTAACATTGAAATATCGGAATAATTTTAATATATATTATATTATATTATATTTATATATATATATATATATATATATATATATATATATATATATATATATATATATATATATATATATATATCGAAAATTACTAAGTTCTGCAACAGACGCCACATAAAATCTTTTTAAACATTTCCATTACGGATTATTCTGTAATTTCAAAAAAATTCTTCAACTTCTGGGGACTCCGCCCCCAGACCCCCCGTCGTGTATGTTGGACGCATCTATATTCTTGGTAGGTAGTCCTGTAATCGTGCATTACCGTTAAGCAGCATCAGCTTTCTAAATAGTCTAAATAGCTTTGCACTAAAGAAATTATCGAAATTTTTATAAATAAAACAATTTTTGCACTAAAAAACACGCTAAAACAAGATTTCTGCCTAGACGCAAAATTTCTTAACGGGACGCAACTTAAATTTAGCGGGACGCAAGGTTGACGCAAATCCGAAAACCAAAAAAAACCCTGGGGGGGGGGGTCGCTTTTTGAGCGATTTTTCGACCTTCTCCGATTTTGCTCATTTTTACATATTGTGTACTCCCAATGGGTCCGCGAAACAAGACAAGTGCGTTTTGCGCAATATTGCTTCTATCGTTCTGTAAAGTCCTTCAAAGGTGAATCCGACATGTGTTAAACATAGGAAAATGAAAAAGTTACACTAAAAAAGGTTGTGTCCAAAAAATTTTTCGATGTGTGAGAGACTCAGCTCTGAAATTTTTTCACACTTGTTAGGGACATAATGTAGAGTGCAGCGAGTGACTTTGTTGCAATTCTGCTGAAAATTAAAATTTTGGCAAAGTTTTAAAGTCAGAATTTGTGAAAATTCCGAAAGTGAGTGAAAGTGAGCAAAATCGGAGAAGGTCGAAAAATCGTTCAAAAAAGCGACCCCCCCCCCTTAAGAGAACATGTTCTCTTAAGGGGGGGGGGGTCACTTTGGTCAAAAATCGATAGTTACGGATTTCGCTCATTTTCACACATAATATGCCCCCATATGTTCTCAAAAGTAACCTAGAATATTAGCGTTCGAAATCAAACTGTGACAGAGGTATTCAGGTTCAAAGCCGGAAAACTTGAGAATTCCGGGGATGAGCCCTACAAGGTCAGGTGGAGACCAAACGCGACCGAAAACAGGGTTAACCGATACACCAAATTAAAGCCTTTACTAAGGTAATATTTAAGTGCAGACGTGGCTCAAGGCCAGCTATCCAGGCGTTCATAATGCATGCTTGAGTGCTGCACTGACTTAACCCTGCAGGACTGCCCAGTATAAATTTAACTCGTTGTATCTTGCACAGACAACATTTTAGACCCATGGCTGTATGAGAAAAGTTGGTCCTCGTTCCATTAGCTATCGATTGATACCCATTTTGTCTATATTTGGAAAAATTTTAAAATTGACATTTTTCACCTATAAAGATCAAAGGTGCCGCGACAGCAGCATGTTCAATATTGACGCATTTGTTTTGGCCACATTATGTGACAGACATAGATATATTAATTAATCTGCCAAGCTTGGTGATTTTTACCACATAATGAGTGAGAAATTATCAAAAGAATGTGAAAATTATGAAAAATGGCCATTTTTAGCAAAATTTGCTATTTTTGTGGCAAGTTTTTTGAGCTTACTGTAGGTGATAGAAACATGCGAGTACTTTCAAAAGACGTGATTTTATGCGTAGAGTGCAGCTATCTATTGGCCGTTTCTGTAGCTTTTGCCAATCGTTCAGTACAAGCAAAAGAGTACCGTAGGTCCTGTTTTTCATGGTCCAAAAATGGCCGATTTTCCAAAATTCTGACATTAAAAATTCGCCAAAAATCCAATACTGAACAGAATCGCTTCAGAGGAGATAGCTGCACTCTACAATATGTCCTTAATGGTTCTGAAAAGGTTTCAGAGTTCCGACTCTTATACAGCGAAAAATTTTTCTGCCACAAACTTTTTAACCTAACTTTTTCATTTTCCTATGTTTAACACATGTCGAGGTTACCTTTGAGGGCCTGCACAGAACGATAGAAGCAATATTTCGCAAAACGCTCTTGTCTTGTTTCGCGGACCCAAGGGGACTACAAAATATGTGAAAATGAGCAAAATAGGAGATGGTCGAAAAATCGGCAAAAAAGTGACCCCCACCTTAAGTGAACATGTTCTCTTAAGTGAAATCAGGAAGATACTGAAGCAAGAAATGAAAAGTGGCTTTTAAAAGTTTAAATTCCGAACTATTGGTTAAGTAATGTTGAAGTTTTTAGCTGTTTTACAGAAAAACTAATCACTGATACCTTAAAAATGACAACAGCTATTATAAAAACTAAAAAAGTAAAATCGATGATTGTTTCTGAGTGGTACTGCACATTCACTTAAGGGGGCGCTTCCATTACCGGGACAGGCTCTCCTGCATTCAATTCTCAACCAATCTCTTTCAAATTTTCAGCAACGATAGTTGGTGTTAAGTACTAGTAATTTGCTGAGTTTGAAAAATTTATTGCTTGGCTTGCAACTTACACAAGAGGGATAATTTTAAATTTTCAAAATGGTGTCACTCATTAACGGCTAAATAAAAGTAGCTCAAATTTTGCACAAATCTATAAACGGACCTAATGCAGGGGCACTTTTTTCATTTTTTTGATTTGTGCAATTTTGAGTATTTTATAAATGTTCAAAAACTTTAGAAGTCGATATCTCACGGAATTTAAGGTTTAAACAAAAAATGAAAAAAGTGCCCCTGCGTACCTCTTTAATAAACGTACATGCAAAATTTGAGCAACTTTGGTCGAAGCATTTATGAGAAAGTTAAATTGGAAAATTTCGCACTAATTGATTTTGTTTTGCACATATATTATGATTTTAATAAGTTGCATAGTGCATTTTATAAAATAATAAACAAATCCAACACAAAAGCAGCATGAAATATCCTTTAGAATTCATTTTCGAACTGTTAGTTTTTACTTTGCTAAACGAAATGAGAATGGTCAACGTAAATTTGCCAATTATTCAACCGCCTGTAACTTTTGATAGAAACCACGTGCAGAAGTGATATGCACATCGTTGTAAAGCTCTTTCTATGCTCTTTCACATAGTGCATTCGAATTAATCGTTTGGGGCTTTAATAAAATTTCGATTTTTTAAGCCATAATGGTAGCTAGCCAAGCAGATGGTCTCAGTTACTGAAATTTTGTTAAAACATACCCCGCCAACCAAAGTAACTTCAGTTGGGATTTCTTTAAAATTGAGCAATCGGTCCAAATTTTACATCAATAATCCCGATAATGGAAGCGCCCCCTTAAGCGAACGTGTTCATTTAGAACAACATTTACACATCAAAATGTACCTTACCTTTTCAGTTTCTTTAAAATTAAAGCCAAACGTCTTCTGATGTTGAATTATTCTAACTCAAATTAGAGGTCTGTACGCGTAAGCATGGGAACTTTGAAATATTACAATTTGGTTCTCGTGTCAGCAGAATAAAAATTGTAAGACTTGAAAAATTCATTGAAAAGTGCTTCTATGCGGTCTGTCAGTAGCGGAGCTTCCTGCATTTTGCACAAAAGTAACTTTTGTATGTTTTAGCGGCCTCTCGAATAGTAAAAATAACAGGAGTTTCCTGTGAAAAATACCAAGAAAACCTGTAGTTTTGTTCGACTTTTTGGACAATCCTAAATCTGATACCTAGCAAACCTGTAATTTTCACTACATAGATCGGCCTGTTAAGGGGGGGGGCTACGAATTTCACTAAAAGTTCGATGTTGGAAAAGCTAGCTAGTCTTTTGCCATATAATAGTATTAGGTTTAGTGTAAAATAGTTTGAAGTTTGAAAGAATTCCATGCAGCGTAGCGTCCTGTGGAGCCATCAGAAGTTGGTGTTGTCGGTCCAAAGCTCGACATGACACGTACACAAACTTTGCCTCGCCCTGATCGCTATGCGCAAGGTACGGTACCCAAATTTCCCAGAAATAGTACTGACATATAGCGCTTTGATATCGTGTAAAATAATCCTTAGATCAGTGTATACTTTTCTGTGCGATACAATCAAAGTGCGAAAAATAGGGTGTTGTAGGTCTATACGGGTGGAGGTTAACTAACGTCTAATGAGCTGTGGTTTATTAAAGGAGCCCAACTTTGCTCCAATTAATACTCCAAGTATCTGTCTTAACTTATGTAAAAATGACGTGATTTCGTTAATCCCTGCGTTCGCAGTGCTAGATTACATTATCGATATTGTCGCTGTTATTTGGTGCCATTTCGAAGATGTGAGTCAGTTACTCCAAAGTACTGTGGCAGAATCGGCTGAAACTTTGCGCATTATAGGCCAGTGAGTGTACCAAGATGTGCCGATAGCTAGGTCACTAAACCTCGCTCTAATGTTTAGAAATGCTAGATTGATTTCTCGAAGTATGGATGGCGATTGCTCCAAAAAGATCTAAGACAGTTGTAAGCGCATACTGAACGAAGAAAGCGTCATATCGAAAAACGGATTTCATATTCGAATTCAGCTGGCCAAATAACACCTATAACCACCTTTTCGACGAAATCGGAGAAAAAAATTTTTTGACCCCATTTTTACTGCGCTTTTCAGGCCTAAAAATAAGGGTTATTTCTTAACAAAAAGTTTGCTAGCACACAAACCAGAAAACCAAAACTCTCGAAACTCACACATAGTTTGCCCCTATTAGAGCCTAATATTTGGTAAAAAGTTGGGGTAGGTAGGGGCTGTCAATTTTATTAGATCGAAAACGGCGCACGGTCACATCGCAACTTTTTGTCAAATTTCAAACTTTGAGCTGTTATAGCTGAAGAAGGAAGCAACGCTCGAAAGCCGGAATACTTTTAATATTTAGCTCTAGTAACAGTTAACATTTGTGGCAAAAAGTTTCAGAATTGGTCAAACCGTTAATCCACCAGAATTCAGAAAAGCTTTTTCAAAAAACCCACTTTTCGCACCAAAATTTCTACTTTGGCGTAGTGCCAGAATCGATGTGTGTTAGATATAATAATGCCCACTACGGACTATTTAACCTTGATATGTTAGCTAATCATATGCCAAAAGGTAGGTCTCTCTGAAGAAGTTGGGCAAAACCGTTCGTAGCCCCCCCCCCTTAATAGAAAAAGGGGAGGGCAGGTGCGGTCTGGGGCTGCCGCTCCCAAAATATTTTCGGCAGGGAGCGGCCGTTGCAAAAAATCATCCATGGGATGTTGAAAAACTGAAAAATTAGATCACTGTCGCCTTTATATGCCTAGCGTATCGAGTAACAACCTGTAGAGTACACCAGTGAAAATTTCAATTGAATACTAGTCTAATAATACTAATAACTGGTAACCCATTCCACCCAAGTATATATATCCCGTAAAAACTACCAACCATGTCCTGTAGAAATTACAAAACTTAACGTGTATTTTCTACAAAATCTTTTGTATTTATCATCTACAGAAGTGATTCCTGTAGCTTCTACTGGAACATTTTTAAGAGTGCGCAACAACTAATTTTGGTTTTCTATACTGTGGGAACCAAATTTTCAATAATGTTTGCACCAAATTATAGAATCAGTGCGATGTTGTTTTAATATCAACTTTGGCAAGCTACCGGTTAGCTAGACAGCAAAGAAAGATCATTTATTGTTTACATATTTATTATATATTTTATCTTTACAGTATTACAGTCGTCAATATTTATAAAAAAACGAAACCTTTCGACTTTACCATTCTAGGACCATACCCAAACTGTTAGGTGAAACGATAAGATAGTTTTGGTTTTTATGTAGCCAGTCCAGAGTTGGGTCCGGGTCTAAATTTTCAGGCCCGGTCCGGACTCCGGCCCGGATTACTCTCACTGGACCCGTCCAGACCAGGATTTCGGGTGTTAGTTTAATGCAACCATCTTTGCATTTTGGTATAAATTATACTATTACTGCCCATTTTCGGTGCTTTGGCATTGAAATTAGATTTTTGAGTTTGAGTTAGACCTTTGAATTTTGTTGAAACAACTTTTTAAACTTGCTGACTGTGAAGTGTCACGTTTTTCGTTACTGAAAACTTTGTTCAACTTTGTTCAGCAATTAACTTAAAAAATCAAAATCCAAATCACAGTATATAACTAGACGCTTCTAACGATAACTAATTATGCTGGTTTGTTTTGCCCAATTTCGAGATTTTTTGTCGCTATTAATTTGTTTTTTCTAAAGCTTTGCTTTTTTCTATTGTTGCCCACACATACCTAATGTGAGACCATGTCAACCAAATTTTTTCGCTGTTCTCTCTTAAACTGTAAGAAATCGAACAATAAGACCAAAGTTGTAAGTCTCAGTGAGATTATTCATATGACTATAAGTTCGTCCGTGAAGGGTGTCCGCAGTTTTTTTAAGCTGATTTTTCGAAAACTCTAATTTTCACCCCGCGACTTTTCGAAAATGTTTTCTAGGCTAAATTATGTAATTTGAATGAATTTCAAGGACAATTGCGCTTTTAAAGTCGAAAAATACACGAGCCCAAACCAGCACCTTAAGCAATACCTACTGACCACCAGTTTTGACACGAACGCGAAAATGTTTACCAGAAAAGTGAAGGCTTGTGTAACAAATTACGAATTCCTCAAACCAACGGGCTATTTCGAAATGTATATATATTTAATTCATATAAGCGAAAATTTATGAAAGACTTTAGATCTCATTTGAGTCGCTCATTTGAGCCTAAGACAAAGACAACAAGCAAGATTTTGATCTAAAGGCCAAGTTCCCGCCAGACGGGCATGTTCAGCTATTGTAAACCTGCTATTAAGCTGCTTGTTTTATGACTGAGATCTTGTGGCGCAGCTGGAAAACTCTCGAAGGTTAGGTAGTCACAATTTCGCCATATTAGAGTTAATAATTGGCCAAAAACTATTGAAGACTACGGGTTACAATTTTATTAGATCAAAAACGGTGCACGGTCTCCTTGCTAATTTTTACAAAATTTGAAACATTGATTTGTCATTAATGAAGCAATGCAGAAATAATTTGAATATTAATGCTAATTGCCGATTTAAATGCCAACATTCGTAACCGAAGATTTTTGAGAATTCTGATTGTCTTGGTCAAACCGCTGTTAACATGGCGGAAATATAGTTTTTAACAATACTATATCATTTTGTTCGGTGTAAATATTGCGAGGTAGATAATTCCAACCACTTAAAGTTGTACTTTAGCGGTCTGTCAGAACAGAAACAACAAACATTTATGGCAAAGTAATTCCGATTTGGGACTTTTCCCTCAACTCTCCCAAAACCTGCACTCGATGCGGAGTTCAACGTTCAACTTTCGAGACAAAGTTTCGAGACAAATTTCTAACTTTCGAGACAAATGTTTCAACTTTTTCAGAAACCTTCTTCACTTGCTGCGAGTTATAATGTGACATACTCATAAAGAAAAACGACCAGTTCAGGCTTCAAAAGAAACGTCTTCCCGAGGGCTATTTTTTCTGAAACTGTTTAACGTTCCAGTAAGATCAAGGTTTTGCGAGAAATGTAAAATTTGTACGACTTTCGTCAAAATTTCGTACGACTCCGCTTATTTCTCTCCAATAGAAAGATCAAAGACTAAACCACTAAAAATAGCCCCCGGCAATTATCTGCGTGTGTAAAGCCGTTTCCTGATTGCTTGCATAAATTGAGAGAAATTTTTGTTAAAAACTATCTGGTTGCTACTTACAAAACTTCCTATTTTGTTGCAGTGTTCAGTTGGAGATGCCGTAGAGAGCTCTTCGTTGGGCATAAAGTGTCCAATAGGAGTGAAAATGTGGACAATATTTGACCTGACCGATCTGCGCAGTGAAAGCTATCGAAAACTTGCAATTGCAAAAAAATAGTCATTTTTTGGGTTTTTATACGTCGAAAATCAATTTCGCTGTTGAAATCGAAGTATACTCGTAAGAGCAAGGTTGTAGTTTTGTGTTGTTTGTATTTGTGTTGTTTGTGCCAAAGTTTGCGTGCTGTGTGCATAACCGTTCTGAGTTTGGGAGTGACAAAATCAGCTTGTGAAGGCTGCAGGAGACTACACTGTGCTGAATTTCCTCAAACTTTGAGCTATACTTAGTAGCGCCGGCCTTGTCTAGACAGGCCGGCCCAGGTCCACAGTGGGCCGGCCGGTGACAGGCCGGCCGACCAGATACAGGCCGGTCGGTCGGCCGGTGACAGTTTCTGCGGTGTATGCCTTAAACTTGCTACAATCTGCCTTCAAACCTGACAATATCTTGAGGGCCGATACACCGGCAGGCCGGCTGGCCGTTCCCGGGCCGGCGGCCACCGGCCGGCCGGCCGGCGTCGCGAGCTGAGCCGGCCGGCCCACGAAAAACTGGGCTGGTGAACAACACTAATATTTAGGCCTATGCCCATTATCACAAATTTGGAGTTTGCATAGGCCCGCGAAACAACTCAAGATGATCTCTTTCCAGGACAATTAGTTGGCATATTGCGGCCTTCGGCGGCCCCAAACGTTTACTTCTGTGCATGTCTATTTTAGAGTAATAAGTGTAGCATCCTTAATTTTGAGTACTGGATTAATCAAAAATTAAACAGTCGTTTGTTTCTGCACCAGATATTTTAATCAGATGAATGCACACTTTTTCAATAAACAATTTTTGTTGTTTATTTGTGTAACCCATCTTCAAAATCTTAAATCTTAAATAGGACATCTAAAAGTTAAACCAACTATTTTCAGGTTCTCTACTAATTCTGCTTTTAAATTGCAATTAAGTTAAACTTTGATTGCTGTTTTGCTGGATACCCTTGTGTGGCTTTAACTCCAGTGTCAATGTTAACGAAAAACTAGGGGTAAACTTTTAATTTTGAATTTAAGTCACTGGTTTCGATAATTCCTTCCTTTATTATACTTCCCCAGCGTATTCCTTCTGCTATTATACTTGAACTTCTGAACTTTCCTGAAAACGATGATAATAAGTGAAACAGCTGCTAATTTTGTCTGCTTTCTATTGAGTGAGGCAGGAATATAGGAACACTCTTTGTTTAATATCTTGTGTCTAACTGCTATCTGCTGACCACAGCCAAGCTGGAAATGTATAACGCAAGTGCAAAAGTTGGGGGCCTTCTCACGTCAAAGAACAAAGGGACTTTGTTAAAATCTGTATGTATGCCCACGCAGAAATAAAGACTAACCCTAGACTGCACCAATAAAGTTTAAGAATAACAGCGGAATAGCAGAGGGTTAACTACTCATTTCCCATTCAAAAATAGGACTTAGTCTTCTGCTATTCCGCAGCTATTCTTAAACTTTATTGGTGCAGTCTTTTTTGCATCGAAATTTGTTCAAAAAATGTTTCAAAATAGCTATTTTTGCTGCTGAGCTTAATAATAAACTATTTTTCACTAAAAATTTAAGCTTAAGATGCTAAAAAAAGGGATAGAAATCCGGCGAAGCCGAAAAATTTTTTGAAAATTTACTCTAATAACAGCATTTTTATGTTGACATTTGAAGTATGGGGGGCCGGCATGCCCTAGTCCTGGAGGGGGGCGACCCAAGTCTGGGGGGGTACCGATTTCTGGGGGGAGGCGTCTCCACACCCCCCATGTAAGAAAAAGTCAGATGAGTATAGACAGACAATAATTCACGTATTAAGACTGACAATACTTCCTGTAAATAAAGTGCATTGCATCTTTATTCCGTGTGTGTTGTGTTTAAATAGTAAAGGACCGTCCTTTAAAGGCTTGGGTCGTAGGGTCTTGTGGATTTACCCCCACCTCCCCAGCACAATTTCTACTACCACCAAACACAAGAGTGTCTTTTCAATCAATCAAATCAATCACATAGGCCTTTTCCCCTCCAGTTTGTTAAAAGTCTCCAGTTTTATATATTTGTATAAAATTATATTCTTAGTTTCGTTTGTTCTTTCAACTTGAATTTCATTTTTTTTTCTAGGAACTACAAATTTTCTGGTAAATTTTTTAAATAAACCGCTCTTCGAAAACCGCCAAAGACAAGCCTCACATGACACTAGCCTATGTCTGCTGATAGCAGAGGTGAAACCCCTCCCAGCATGTGCTTGGAGGGAGTTCTCACACGCCCCCAGCTCACTCCCTCCCAGAGGGTCGCTCACCCCCTCCCCAGAAGCCGGATTTTCCCGTTTTCTTGAGAAAGTGGAAAAATCCGGTTTTTCGGAGGCCGGCGGTTCACCCACCTAATTCGGCCTCCTGCACTTGTATATGTATGGTGGTAAGCACTTGTGTCAAACGGCTGGCCGACGGTTGTGGCACTACGTTCAACAAGAAATATTGAATGCAGGCATACAGTTTGAAATTAATACTACCGAAGTAATTGAATATGTTGACGGGACGGGTACTGGCTTAGGTATGCTCAGCATTCTGGATACAAATCACATGACCATCTGAATTTTCGGAAATCCGTTGTATTGTTATAGATTGTTTCGATTGTCCGGACTGTTTGTCCGGACAGTTATTCCAGAATATTCTGTAGGACTGTGTCATCTGTCAGGACATTTGTCTAGACGAGTAAAGTAATTAGTCTGAGACTATTTTGATTTAGTCCGGACTATTAGAGTTTTGTCTAGGATAGTGGAAATTAGTCTCGGACATGTCTGAGACAAACCATTTTATGTCTCGGACATGTCTCGGACAAAAAAAGATTAGTCTCAGACATGTCCGAGACTAAGCTTTTTGCTAGTCCAGACTATTTGTCCAGACACTGGTCCGGACAAACATTAGTCTCGGACATGTCCGAGACAAAATCAATTAGTCTCAGACATGTCCGAGACTAATTTTTGATCAGTCCGGACTAAGACTACATTCATCGGACAGTTAAACGTGACGGACCCATAAGAGATGGATGTGATGTGGGATTCCCGGGCTATACTCAGTTGTGGTATGACCGGGAAGGTGAGCGAAGGGGTGGAGGTCTGATGACAGTGGTCAAGGCAGATCTGGTGGCCGGCAAGATTAACATACCCTGGGATCAGTAAGCTGGGGGCAGTTTCATAAAAAATCTACTAGCATCCGAGTACTAGCGTGCTAGGACTCGCAATGCTAGTGCGAGATGCAAGTACGAGTGTTTCATAAAACTTTTTGAGAACTCGACCAAATTAGCTAGGATTCTGCTGCTGCTAGCAGCACTAGCATTGCTAGTGCGAGCTATAAGTCTGCTAGTTCAGGGCTTACGTGAAAAAGTGTAACTCTTTTAAAAATCGTATCTTTTCTGTCTGCGAAGCAAACTATTTAAAATTTAAGTATAATGTCAAGAACAGAAGAAGAACAAAAGAACCCCTGGAGGCAGTTTCATAAAACAATTTTCCTACTCGACTCGACGGCTAGACTCTGCTAGTTGTCGAGTCGAGTCGCTAATGTGTTTCATAAAAGTTGTGCGGTCGAGTTCGTACTCGTATTGGATTTACGAGTCAAGTTGATGGTCGAGTGCGAGTCGATATAGTTGCTGCCTGCGAGTACCTGTTTCATAAAACTCTAGCTGCTGTTGCCAAACTCGTAACTAGCAGCCTTCTAGTTCTCTAGTCAATTTTGACTAGAGAACTCCCAGAGAAAATAGAATAACTTTTGCATCATTAAAGTTCTTATATTCAAATTTTTATGGCATGAAGAATGATCTGTTCTTGACTTTATGTTTAAATTTTAAATATTTTGTTTCGCGGAAAGAAAAGATACGATTTTTTAAAGAATTATCCCTTTTTCACGCAAGCCCTGAACTAGCAGACTTATTGCTCGCACTAGCAATGCGAGTACTGCTAGCAGCAGCAGAATCTTAGCTAATTTGGTCGAGTTCTCAAAAAGTTTTATGAAACACTCATACTCGCATCTCGCACTAGCATTGCGAGTACTAGCACGCTAGTATTAGCATGCAAGTCGATTTTTTATGAAACTGCCCCCTGGTGTCCATGAGTGTGAGAAATTGATCGTTGAAGTCTGCGCTGGACGAGATGTGTTCAGCGAGGGAAATATATATGTTCCTCCTGGATCGCCTGTTGTCTTCCCTGATCTGAGCTTCTTGTCAGCCAATAGACTACTTATAGGCGGAGACTTCAATGCGCATCAGCCAACCTGGAGCAGCGCCACACCCAATACTGCTAAGCGAGATTGCGTGGATTGGCTCTCTCGCATTGATAAGCTCCTCGTTCTTCTTCAGGAAAGAAATAGAATTACTACCACCATCCGAGGTACTACACCTGATCTGGTATTCTTGAACGGCGATCTTTTATCACATACGACTGCCCGCACATCCGAGCCTATGGGAAGTGAACACTGCCCGATTATGCTGGAAAAGGAATGGCATACACCTCCAGCCAAGAAGCGGTGGGTTTATCATAAGGCAAATTGGAACGAATACAGCCGCTTTCTGGAATGCTTGATAGATGGGAAAGTTGTCTCTGGGGATATCGAACGTAGCTAAGGGGTTTTGGTAGGACTGGCTTTAAAAGCTGCAAGAGGATGGATTCCTAAAGCGCAAAGAAAAGCGTTGATAAACATCCAGTTATCCTAGCAATGTAAAAGGCAGGTGGCTAAGCGTAGGCGAGCGCTTCGACTGTGCAAGCGATGGAAAACTGCTACCAACTCGCTAGCTCTTCGTTCTCTGTCCTCCAAAGCCCATAAGGTCATTCCAGAGGAAAGAATTCAGCAATGGCGCGGATTCCTTAGAAATCTGACTTAAGGTGGTGGTATCCTTTTGTTCAGTGCTTTTGTGGTAATTTTTTAAAACGCTATAACTTTTGTAATTTTAGGAGTTGAAAAGAGCTTTATACATCGTTTTAAAGCTTACAATCAGGACATTCATATGAGCTTACGAAACTAGCAAAATTATTAAAAAATTAGCAAACATTTTCTGACATAAATATAGACCAAAAATTTTTGAACATTGATTTTTCAAAACTGCGGAACCAGACAAAATTTCTTTTTGCGCTATCATACATAGGACATATGGGCCGAGGGTTTTGCTCAGTATCATTCAAGGTTTGAGAAAATTCGCAAAATGCACGGAATCACTAAATTTTTAAACTTTGCACTAAAGTTTCTAGAAACTGAGAACGTTTTAGCCAAAACCAAGAAAAAGTCCCTCCGCAATAGTACAAATTTCCATTTTGCCAAAACTTTCCGCAATCTGTCAAGTAGTTTTTGAGATGTTCAAAACAAAATAACCGCAGTTTTGCCAAAATGGTTTTCCGGCCAAATCTCAAGCTGAAAGCAATAAAGTCCGGCTAGTAGGGATTCATAAAATGTGCATTTTGACGCTGTATCGAGTGAGTATAAATGGAACAAAATAGTTCGCAAGGTTTGGCAGTAATCTTAAAAAAACTGATTCCCACAAAAATGGCCATTTTTTGACCCTCAAAATGGTTTTTTTGCTTATACTGATTTAACCACTGGAGATAGCCCAAAGGTTGTAGAAGCAGAAATGTTCATTTTGTGTCCTCTTTCCAGCCATAACAGCCAATCCCGTGTCTGGTCTACCTACTGGAAGCCTAGGCCAAAAACCAAAGCTTTTTATCTTGTGGCCTAAATATCCGGGACTGGTCCCAGAATGTTAAAGAGCACGGAAAAAGGTTATTTAGCAAGTTTTAGCTATTTACGTAAAGGATTAAAGCCGTATGAGTCAAAAATACCCGAAAGGAAACCAGCACTTTAAGTCAAAAGAACCAAATCATTGGAGAGTCCTGAGGAGAATGTCGGCTAAGGCTACCGCTGCCCAGAAGGCACCGCTGACTGGGATGGATGGGCGCAAAGTTTATACTGGTTATGCACTGTTGAAACATTTCTCGGGTGTTGGCAAGGATAGTAGTAGAGGGCATATGAGAGGGGGTGGCTGACTTAAGGAGGAGAATGGACTATGGGGACATCAGGAAAGGCTGTATGGGTGATGACTTTCTAATGCAGGAGTTGGTGACTGAGATCCGTAAGCTGAAGTTGAAGAAAAGCACTGGGAAGTATGGTATATCGAATGAAATGTTGAAGCAGTAGGTCCCAAAAGCAAAAAGGTTAGATTTGATTAATGCCAGCTGGAGATTGGGAAAGAACCCAAGGCCTGGAGACATGGCGTAATTGTTGCCGTTTTGAAACCTGGAAAAGAGTCTTCGTCGCCTTCAAGCTATCGACCTATATGTTTATTGAGCTGTGTTGGGAAGCTGATGGAGAGGATGGTAAATCGAAAGTTGGTATATTGCTCGAAAAATCAGGAAGGGGTACCCACCAACAGCACGGGTTTCGTCAACAGTTGTCTACTCAAATTGTGCTGATGAGGTTGGTTACTGATTAAGGGGTGGTCCACCATGAAAAATTTTATGGTCACGGATTTTGCTCATTTTTACACAAACTTTTGTCACATATGTCCTGCATATCGAGTTTGAATTTCGAGTAGTTTCGTTCAGTACTTAACGAGTAACCGGCTATTAATTGCATGCAATTTGAAAACAGGTGAAAACGGCGGTGCCGCAGCGAATAAAGGCACTTTACACCTGAACTTCCTTGAGAATGGAGCTATATTCGGTTGTATGTTTGATATCTGATGCAAACAAAGAGCTTAGAGTAGCTTTTAATGGGAAAACGTTTCTTTATTTCTATATTTATTTAGTGATTTTAGGAAGTAGCACCGATACTGGAAAGCCTT
Source organism: Trissonchulus latispiculum (assembly GCA_030248195.1). Taxonomy (NCBI): domain Eukaryota; kingdom Metazoa; phylum Nematoda; class Enoplea; order Enoplida; family Ironidae; genus Trissonchulus; species Trissonchulus latispiculum. Next base: position 21,422 of record JASAND010020247.1, read on the forward strand.
GACCACGATAATCATTCAACGGCCGATAACTTGAATTTGGTGCATTTGCGGGCAATGGTCTAAGAAGAAAAAATGTTCCCGACAATGAGAGCTTTCGATTGATATAAAATTTAACGTATTTCGAAAAATTTGAAAAATCGCTATTTTTGAGATTATGGTTGTGAGACCCCCATATTTGACCCCAGCAACCCACTGGGTGGACTAACCTGCACCATTTGTGCCCAAACCTGACCTAAAGTCATCAACAATCGTGCGCAAATAGATAGTCTAACATTTTATAGGTCTGTGTTGCCTTAGCTCTAGGTTATTTGCCAAAAAACGGGAATTTCCTAAATTTTGCTAAAAATTGAGATTTCTGCGCCAGAGAAATCTCGAAATCGGACAGAGCTGACCAGGATCAATTGGTATCGTTCGAAATGTCTTGTCATAAGCTGTGATTTGAAGGAAGTAGAATTTTTAATTAGGGCTTACAGCTTTCAGAATATTTCATCAAACTTGCTGACCCCCAATTTTAACATTGCAAAACAGTCAAATTTGGCTGTTCGCGAACTTAAAAAAAATTAATTAAAAATTTTTTGAAGGAAAAAATTAAAATTCTGCTTCCTACAAATCACCCTTCGAGATTGTATATATGGTATAGAATGGACGTTGAAGTGCTCCATTTTGTCGTTGGCGAGATTTCTCTGGCGCACGGACGAGATTTCTCTGGCGCACGGACCACTATTTCCGTTTCCTATGTTTAACACATGAGATCTCAACTTTGAAGTGAAATTACTCATTAACCGTAAAAGATCCGACTTTAATTTCAAAAACTCCTTAAAATATACCAACCGGACAACAAAATATGTGAAACTGAGCAAAAACGAAGTTGGTAGAAAAATCGGCCAAAAATGAACAACCCCCTAAATTTGGATCCAATCGGAAGATGTGCATAGTAGCTGTTATGCTCGCCTTCAAGCCGGCCTATGATCGCGTTCCAAGTGTCAATGTGTTGCAGAAATTGTTGGATATGGGAGTTGATGGACGAATGTTTAGGCGGCTCCATCAGTTTTTGGATATCCGAACTGTTCGGGTAGACTGTCAGGGCTGTTTATGTAGATCTACCAGCTGTAAGGCCGGGGTACCACAGGGAGCTGTTCTCAGTCCTACTGTTTTCCTTGTATTGATCAACCACTTGCCTGATACGATGATGCGGCAAGTTTTAGACGATGAATCTGGCATCCATGAGGAAGTGGATAAAATCAAAGTTGGAATGTTTGCCGATGATGTTGCTGTTTGGGTTCGGGGCTCCTCTTTGCAAGATGTCATTGCTTGCCAGCAATTTTCATTGGATGCTGTATCCACATGGTGTTCCGCAAATTGGTTTGGACAAGTGCAGTCAAACACTGTTTTTCTCTTCGGCACCGGGATATTGAAGATCAACTACGTATACAAGTTGGGGGGAAAAGTCTTACCTGGTTCGTTGTGTCCGATACCTTGTATTGTGGCTGGATCGAAGGCTGGACATGGAAAGAGCATGTAGAAAGATTAGCTGCACGAGGATCCACTCCGGTATACGTAATGCAGATTGATATCAGAATCCATCAGTAGTAGGAAATTGCAAGAGCTGGCCCCTCAGCCTCAGCTAAATCCTATTAATCCCCCTAATTAACCCGGCTGAGGGGCCAGCTTTGCAATTTGTTTTAGGGATTTATATTTAGGTGGACAGGGATTTATTTTTATGGGTTGCGTGGGTTATTCCTCCTACCTATGTTTCGGGATAAACAGTAAGGATAGTCGATACTTTGGGACTACTGCGAGTAAGTGATTAAAGACACAACTCACCCGTTGATTGAACAGCTAGTCTAATCCCCTTTGTCCGGGATCTCGAATTCATCTAGGAGACACCTGCAGCTCTCATATCCCCTATAATGGCTGACGAGATTTGTATAAATTCCGACAACTAGGGTTTTTAGGACAAATACATCGCGCCTGGTGTTACTTACTTTTGGATATCAGTTGTTTATTGTAAACAGGTCACCAGCTTATCGTCTTAATGTCAGATATACGCAATTCCGTAGAGTATGGCTAATTACAATTATTCAAAGTAATATTTAATATAATACTAGAGTTTTGGGGAAATAGAATATTTTTGAGTGTTAATTAAAAATTACCAGTTTGAAACAAAATTTTTTTTTTTATACTCACAAAATTCCCAATTGATTTAGGAAAGCAGTATAAAAAGAATGCAAAATAAATATATGCAAAATCAGTTTGAAATATGAATTAAGCCAAATTTAAATTCGTGGACTTATATGGACTATAGCAAATAGTTTCCAAAACAGATCCGAAGAATACGATTGTCAAGACCGCGAACCTCCGCGGCGAGCCCGGCCACGCCCCCGGGCGGCGGAGGCACAGCGGCGTAATTCAAAATAGGGATGACTATCCAAAACCATAGATACGACAGTTCCATCAGTGAGTCCTAGTCGATCTCGAACTTGGCGGCATTCAGATGAGAAGTCAGTCTGAAACATTGGTTGTTCTTCTTGGTTTGATCGACGGGCCAGCGTTGGGAAGCCTGCAGATTCCACTTCTTCGTAACATGAAGATGGAAGTTCTTGGATGACGGTCTAAAAGAAAATAAAGCAGACAGATTACATCAATATGAATATCAGACATGTTCACTCAACATCAACTCGCCAACAGTACACCCCAAGCTCATACAGGCACTCCGTAATGACACACTCTCTCTCTCTCTCTCTCTCTCTCTCTCTCTCTCTCTCTCTCTCTCTCTCTCTCTCTCTCTCTCT
>JASAND010020249.1:0-25933 GCA_030248195.1 Trissonchulus latispiculum
TTTACATGCGACGAAGGAGCATTTTTGGTTCTTGTTACGTTATATACGTATATAGTTTAGCTTACATACTAGTGCGATTTCAGCTGGCAGCTTGCTATAACTGACTTCTGAAAATGATGAGCTGGACTGTAAAAACAGAAATAAGCTGACAAGTAATACGTTTTCGAAATAAAAGCGTTTGTTTTAATTAAATTGCTTAGAGTTATCTTGTGGTTAGACAACTTGACAAATAAATAGGAATTTGACGCATGTCACATTGGCGAAAATAACGGGCCTTGAAGGAGTCATTTAAGTGGCTGTAAATGTGGCGTCAATATGAGCCAGAGAAAGCGAGCTGCTCATATTAAGCATTTAAATCTTGTCTTTTAGACATTTAAATGCTGGCTCATATTAAGCATTTTGAATCTTGTCTTCTACCCATTTAGATGCTGGCTCATATTAAGTATTTTAACTCTTGTCTTTTACGTATTTAAATGCTGCCCTTAGCTCATATTGCATTTTACATGCGACTGCAAGGAGCATTTTTCCTACTTGTATATATATATACTGTCTACTTTAGAATTTATTCTTTCTGTTTTCAATCATGCAGAGGAAAACTTTTAAGCGAATCCGTGACGTAAAGGATCGTGCAAGACCGGGTAAGATAAGACCTCAAAAGGGTATAATTTTATAGGTATAAATGTAAGGTCGAAGGTTGGGGCTTGGGAAGATGGGGTGTCCCCCCAAAAGCTGGATAAGTATGATCTTTTTTATAATTTTCTTTTCAGAAGTTTTGACAAATTGCTGTAGAAAGTTGTTGCAGTTTTGTCGATAAATTTTTTGGTCATATTTACCCTGGTTTCATTCACGGGTTTAAAACTGGGCTTTTTCTAGGCGAAAAAAGTGGGGGTGGGGAGAGTGGGGGGGAGCCCAGTGGGGGGGGGAACCCAAAAGTGGGGGGTGAATCCAAAGTGGGCTAAAATCGCTAAAAATGCAGTAAAAATAGCCTGTTTTCTACATATACTGCTATAACTATGCTAAAAAGTGCTCAAAAATCGAGTTTGAGTACCAAAATAGACGATTTTTGACAAAAAATTCTGGCGAAGCCGGAAAATTTTTGAAAATTTTGAGCAAAAATCCTAAAAATTCGGCATTTTCTGGGCACCTTATGGTGAGTGGGGGGGAAGCCCAAAAAAGTGGCGGTGGGGCCGAGTGGGGGGGGGAGGGGTCAAGTGGGGGGGACCCAAAAAGTGGGGGGGTGCGCCCCCCCAGTAAAAAAAGCTCAGTAAAACGGCATTTGCCTAAGTTTTTGTCGTTTCCAACATTTCTTCTCGTCTGCCTTTATATGTAGCGGCGGGTATGTTTCCTTTGGTGATATATATGTTTTTAATTTAAAAATTTTTCTTACTTTTTGTGTCCTTTTCTGTTTAGAACTGAAAGAGTTCGGTTGGGACACTCTGCATCTGAGGGAACGCTTTCCCCTCTCCGTGGAGGGATGTGCGGACCAGCTGGAACGAATTGATGCTCGTCTGATGCCGAAATCTGAATTTGTAGAGAAATACGAGAAGCCCTACCGACCGGTGGTCATTCGAAACTGTTGCACTGACTGGCCTGCCAATCAAAAGTGGACAATTGAGGTATGTATGTATATACTTACGTACTTACATAGGTTGGTTTTAGGAATTAACAGGATTGTTTTTTTCTGGTTGATGGCTATTTTATTCGTACTGGTGCATGTTGTAGAATTGACACTGACTTGCATTTTCCTGTTGATTCTAATTTGTAGAATAGAAATTTGGGTACCCGGTCTTGGTCATTAGTCTTGGTGGATGCAAAATACTGGTGTGTTGACATAGACGCTAAAAACTGGCACCATTTTACACGACCTTAGTATGGAAAATTTGGGCTGACTAGACGAAGAATTGGTTACATACATGCAGGCCCGCACCCAGGATTTTGAAATGGGAGGGGATCCACGGTAAAATGCAAGGGGGGCTTCTGGGGGCTGTTAAAGAATTTTTGCATTTTTGCCCAAAAATAGTGCATTTGATGTTTATTTCTTGCAAAAAGCAAATTATCGCGCGGAAGGCGCGAAAATGTTTTAAAAATAGCTGGTTTTGCCATAGAAGTAGCAAAAATTTTCAATTTTGTCACTCCAAAAGGGGGGTCTAAACCCCTTTCAACCCCCCCCCCCCCGGTGCAGCCTTGCATACATGTATAATTGATTAAGATGAATACTGGTAGATATTCAGTAATTTATTTGCTTGAGTACATAACAATTCATGCCAAGTAACTGCAGCATATATTCGCTGTTTTTCTTTAATTTTCTTTTTTCTGTTTATTTTATTGTAGCGACTGCTGAAAAAGTATCGGAATCAGCGATTTAAGGTGGGGGAAGATGACGAAGGATATTCGGTGAAGCTGAAAATGAAATATTTTATTGACTATCTGCGACATCAAACGGACGATTCCCCACTGTATCTGTTTGATAGCAGTTTTGGAGAGGTAAAATCTAAATCTGAATTTTATACGTTTGGAAACAATTGGAAATTAATTTATTTTCAATTAATTTAGAAATCGTTAAATTACATGGGCGAATTCAAAACAGTTATTTCTGGGGGGGGGCTGGGCATTCAAACTTACCATAAAAATGAGAACTTTTCTCCTGCTAAGCAGTTTTGATTCGGTTTGAGTGAGATGCTATAAATTTCTGTGCCAAATTCTTCTTTTGAATAAGCCCTAGCCAGTCGTACCTACGTTAACAGGGTGTCTTATTCGGGCTGGTTAGAGGTCTTAGGTTAGAGCGAATACTGATTTTATTTAGAACTGATGGTTGCCCAATTTCTTAAAAAACTGACGACTGATAACAGATTCTTAAAAAATTAATGGCTTGTAGTAAATGTTTAATGTTTTGAAGTTTGAATTCTGGCTACCGTTGTTCCCGTATCGTTGAGAAAGAGCCGAAGGTCTGGAGGTAGTCCCTGTAGTTGATTAAAAAAATTAACTAATTTAATTGCTTAATATAAACTTTAAAATTGTCTGGGTTTTTTCAGCGTCATAAAGTGAAACGTCTCCTAGAAGACTATTCCATCCCGACCTACTTTGAGGACGATCTATTTCGCTATGCGCCCGAAAAACGCCGACCCCCACACCGGTGGTTTGTCCTAGGGCCCGAGCGCTCCGGGACCGGTATCCATATAGATCCATTGGGTACCAGTGCCTGGAATGCTCTGATCTCAGGATATAAACGGTAAGAAACCGCCCGATTGGTGGTTTTGATTTTTTTGGAGGAGGTCACGTGGAAAGTAGTCTAATATTGCACTCAGATTGTGCATTCCGGCTTTTCTTCCCTACCGGAGAGAGTGGACTGAATTCCCCCCACTACCCAGACTGACCAGAAAAGTAGGGTTTTGAGGGTATTGAAAGTATTTTCGGCTGCTCTAGATTTTGACGTCTTTTTTAGCATCTTTAGCAGTTTTAAGCTTAATTTAGGATAAAAATTCTTAAGTTTTGAGCTCAGTAGCAAAAAACACCAGGTTTTATCCTTCCTTTTTCGAACAAAACTTTCACCTACCTCCAGAAAATGGTGTCACCCAGACTCCCCCAAATTTTGGACTAGGCAAAGGCCACTCGATTGGATGGTTTGTAGTTTTGTGGCGTTTTGGTTCTGTAGCCTTTCACACTACATGTTTTGTGTCCAGGGCTCGATGTTGTCAACGTATAAACCAGGGTTAAGTCACAAACCCAGGTTACCTTTTTGTTAAAGATGGCCATGTTAACCCAGGTTAGCGACTTAACCCGGGTTGGTAACGTTGGTAACATCGGCCCCTGAGTGTGTTCAGACACACCTCTTAGCTGGACACTAGGTGGACACGGACTCGATTTTCAAAAACCCTGCTGCGTGCTTGACAATTTGTTTTTTCAAAACGTACGTACGTATTTTTACACACACGAGCCTACACGGTGTAAACGTATTTTTCATACATGAGTTTTACTGACTTAAGGGGGGTCCATTTTTGGGCCATTTTTTCGACTTTCTCCGATCTCGCTGATTTTCACATGTTTTATTGTCCAAATAGTATATTTTAACGAGTTTTTAAAATTAAAGTCGTAACTCTTATGGTTGTCGAGTAATTTCAGCTCAAAGTTGAGATTTCATGTGTTAAACGTAGAAAATTTAAAAAGTTGTCATTTTTTCGCGTGCGCCAAAAAATCTCACGACAAACGTAGATGAATCTGGACAATTTATACATTAAAATAACGCTGAAATGTTAAACTGCGGTATCTTGGAATTAGAATTTTATTTTAGACCTTTAAAATTTTTTAATTAATTTTTGAAGGATTAAAGTTTAACGTGATGCTAAAATCGTGTTAAAATTTTAGTCCTTCAAAAATTAACTAAAAAATTTTAAAGGCCTAAATTAAAATTCTAAAGATACCGCAGTTTAACATTTCAGCGTTATTTTATTGACGAAAAGTCGAATAAATGGCCCAAAAATGGACCCCCCCCCTTAACTGACCACATGTTGTCAATGTTTACTTAATTTTCCCAGTTTTGTTGACTTAATTTTTGATCTACCTGTGCCTTAGATGGTGCCTATTTCCCATTGACACGCCCAAAGATCTGGTCAAAGTCCCGCGTGGTCAGGGCGGGAAGCATGGCGATGAGGGTATCACCTGGTTCTCAGTGGTCTATCCGAAGTGCCGCTCCCCGGACTGGCCGGCTCAGTATCAGATGGTAAAGAAATAAAAACCAAGAAATAGAAACACAATCAAATATCTTTGTTTTCTATTTTGATTTTTAATACGACAGCTGAGGGGTAGGTGGGTGGTTGGTTCTGTTATCGGAAATTGGAATCACCAAATTGATTTTTAATTGCCTGCCTTTCCCCTTCCCCGAGAGTTGTACATAGTTGTTGTCGTGTGTTGTCGTGAAACCGGAATATTAGACATATGTCGCGTGTAACTCCAGCTACATTATTGTGAACAGTTTCTGTTCCAACTGACTAGCCGTGTTTTCTCCAAAAATATTTTGTAAGTTTTAAGTCTGTCATCGTCATGTGAAGAAAAACATTAGCACAGTATAATTTTTTGACGGGGAAAAGTTTTGCATCAGTTCTGTGGGGGGGATTAAGTTGAAATTCGCAACTATCAGCGATATGCTACTATTCTGGGTTTATTTTACTGGGGGGGGCGGCCCCCCACTTTTTGGGTTCCCCTCCCCCACTCGAGCACCTCCCCCCCCCCACTCGGCCCCACCCCCACTTTTTTGGGCTTCCCCCCCCACTCACCCTAAGGTGCCCAGAAATTGCCAAATTTTTAGGATTTTTGGTCAAAATTTTCAAAATTTTTCCGGCTTCGCTGGAAATTTTGGTCAAAAATCGCCTTTTTTGGTGCTAAAACTTGATTTTTAAGCATAGTTATAGCAGTGTATGTGGAAAACAGGCTATTTATACAGCATTTTTAGCATTTTTGGCCCATTTTATTCCCCCCCCCCCACTTTTCGACCTCCCCCCCCCCCCACTAGTGCTCCGTCCCCCACTCTCCCCCCACTTATTTTTGCCTAAAATAAACCCAGCTATTTAATGGGGCAGATGATACATTGCAACGAAGGACGACTCTGGTGACAATGCTTGTTTTTGACACTTTGTGTGAAGGTAGGTAGGTAGGTAGAATTCACTTCCCGCCCGCTAGCTGGTGAGCTGTCGCGAGGCCTCTCAATAGAGACAACCAAGGTGAATAACTCCGACTGCGTCGGGGTTATCCACATTGGATGTAGGAAGCTTTATTCCAGAGAGTCACCCCCACACTTTTATGTGCCGGCAAGCTGGACAAACCATTGAAGTCAGCACAGAAAGCTAAACATTGGCACCTAGTGAGGTGTACCGGTGTGGTCACCCCACTGAGGCGGTACTGACCTGTCCTGGTCGACCTGCGACCGTCCTTACTCATCCTCGAAGGTGTCACCAGATAGCGGGTTGGCATACCTGAAGTAAGTGATGTTGTTGTCAGCAGGGTCTGGCATCCTGTCCCTGCTGACTGGTCGGGTTTTACCTGTTTCCTGTCTCCTGTGGTAGTGTAAGCATATATGATGGGTAAGCCAAGGTCTGTCCGGTGCCTTTTTACCAGAGAAAGGCGTGGTATCAGGCTATCAACTAGTTCTCCACTGGTTCTTTTCCTGTCTGTCTTCGTCAGCAGTGATATGCCCTATATGCTCCTATATATCTGTAATATGCACAGCGGGAACGGGAGAATTTTGAATTTTGCAGAGTGGAACCATAATACACCCCCACTAGTAAAGCCCACAATTCGAGCTGAAAGCTCAAAATTTTCCTACAAGCCTAAGAGAATTCCCCCGAGAGCTGGGGTCGTTTGTCCAATGGGTATAAGAACCCGATAGCGTTGGGGGACAGGGCCCTCCCATATTTTGATTGATTCGTGCCTCTGGCACGGAACTTTGGGGTTCCCCTCCTCCCATTAGATAATTTTGGCCCAGAGTGAGGGGAGAGTTGGGGATCGGGAACGTAAGAGAGGTTCAGTGATTATCAGGGACCACAATCACCGAAGCCTGTCTTACCGGGATGACACTATGTACTGGTGGGCTTCAGTACATAGTGGGGCCTACACCGTAAGTAGCCAGAGACCTCATTGAGACCCCTGGCTACAGGCGTAAGGAGCCGCTGTCAGGGCCCAGCCTCAGTTTGTCTTCATTGGCCGGATACCATATTGCCCGATATCAATATGGCGTCCTTGCATTCGCATAAGCAAGACCCTCCTGGTGGCGGAAGCTCGCCGCCAGATCAATGCGCCGAAACGCATTGACCCCCTCACCAACTTTGTGTGAAATCTGTGCTAGGGAGGTGTGGGTTCGGCCTAGTGACAAGTGTATTAGTATTCATTGTACAAGAGAAAATGAAGTAAACACAGACTGTCATGCGGATCTTGGAAGAATACAAGGTTGTTATATAGTTATTCAGGAATTATTTCTTATGTTTTTCTTCTTCTCAGATTGAAGTCCTACAGCGACCCGGTGAAACGATGTTTATCCCTGGTGGCTGGTGGCATGTGGTCCTCAATCTCACCGATACTGTGGCCGTGACTCAGAACTTCTGCTCCCCCGCCAATCTCCCTGTGGTCTGGTACAAGACCTTTCACGGTCGTCCGAAACTGGCCCGGCGTTGGTACAAATCGCTGAAGGTACCCGGATTATTTTAATTTCAGGAAATTATAGTTTGGTGGTATTTACTGGGTTTTTTGCCCCACAAACTGCGAAATTACGCAATTTTTTCTGAAATACGCAAAAATTTTTTGGGCCGTTGCGCCACAGTACGCAGAAATTTTTCGGCCAAAATATATTTGGAAAAATGCTATCTGGAGCCAAAATCTTAAAAAATTTTCTAATTTTTTAGCTGGGTGTGCTCCCGCTCCCAGACCCCCGCCGTATATATGTATATATGTATATATATACTTTGTTCTCATTGCGGTTGTTCTTTGTCGTTGATGTTGTTGTTCTTTGTTGTTGTCCCCAATTGAGGCAGTGTATTGTATCAGCTATGTTTTGCTTTCACGTAATTCTAATGTCCTACACTACAAATTTTATACAGCACAACAAGTACCGGATCGTACCATTGATTCCAGAAATTTATTAAAAATTGCAGGTATGTATAATTCTTTAGCTCTGCAAAACCTGCACGGCTAACCTGATCGCGTATTTCGTCCAAATTAAAACACTTCAGAATAAGCTTAATATTTCAGAGGCAACTTTTTAGATTTTTTAGTAATTTATTGAAAAGTTTTCAATTACAAAAGACTTTCCTTGAAAAAATTTCTGCGCCTTCGGCGCATCTTGTTCTCATTAATTCTTTCTAAGCAGACGCCGACGGCGTCCTACCTATGTTTATACGTAGCATGTTCTTCTTTGATCTTTCTTTTGTTGCGCCGTATGTCGTCAAAAGCACACCACGTATTACGTTAATAAATGCTCAAACTATTGCATTAAAAATGCGAAACGCTTTTTTCAGAAAAGACACAAAGTCTTACGAAAACACAATGAAAACACAGTTCCAATTTAAAAAAGCCTGCTTAATTTTTCATTGTGTACATGTTGAGAAACATGTAAACTTTTTAAAGGCTCACGTGTGAACGATAAAGCAAATTAATTTTTTTAAGCATATAAAATTTGTAAAACATTGTCAAGTATAAACTAACGCAAAAATAATTTTTAAGACAAAAATAGGTGTTGCGCAATTTTTTTCAAAATTACGCAAAAAATTTTGGGCACTGCGCCACGGTCAGCAAAAAGTTTGGACGAAAATAACCACAGGTTTGGTACTGCGACAGTGGTACATAAAATAGCAAGAGTGCATAATAACTAAGAGTGTGACAAGCTTTGCCACATTTCCATGTGTTCACAGTTGAAGCATGGAGCAAGGAATGCATGCATTAACAGTATTGGCCAACAACACTGTCCGGAATTGAAAGGTGGGGGTTGGTTGGTGGTGTTTGTTTTGAACCATTTGGTGTTCATCCCCCTGTCCGCAAAATTTGATCTTAATCTCGGTCCGTGGAAATAGGGATGTCCATCAGAGAAAACCGGTTTCGATATTTGCTGATTCGTTTATTTTCCCTCCCTTCCCACCCAAGATTTATGCTCTCTCTCACAAAGTATTTTTACAAGGGGGTTTTCACCCCCGCGGGGTTTTGGGCTTCCCCCGTAATGAGGTCTACGTTTTTGCCAAAAATGGGCAAATTTTCAAAACTTTTCCGGCTTCACCGGCCATTATTTCAAAATCCTGGCTATTTTTAGCCTAAACTCTGTCATTTTTCAGAACATTTTATGTTTCTACCTGCAAAATACCCCACAAAATAGCAATTTTTTTTACACTTTTGCACCCCACCCACCACCCACCGAAAATCCCCCCGGAAAAATCCCTAAAGGTTCCCTGCTCTCAATTTGCATGGTAAACTGGTCATTCTGCTGAACACATGACTAAAATTGCCGTAGTCCTTCGGACCGTCTCGTGATATTTTTAGAGATTGTTTTTCGAAGGGGGCGCAATTTTTTTGCAAAAATAAGCTAAAATGGGTATTCTTTGGCGAATGCATGGTGAAAAAGCTCTAAAGTTTTCAAAAATGCCTGATTTAGGCTGAAGATAGAGATTTTGAGGTGAAAATCTCCGGGCTAGGCCGGAACATTTTTGAAAATATGACTATTTTTGGCAAACATTGGACACTCAAAAGATCGTGGGGGAGGGCGCAAAAAATTCGGGGGGGGGGCAAAAAATACGGGGGAGCGATTTCGGGGGGATGCAATTTCAGGGCAAGGTCAATATACCCTGGTCTCTGAGCCTTTTCCTTTAGGACTTTCGGCTGGTCAGTTCTGTTTTCGCCAATCTTTTACTTACACTGGTAGACACATGCGTATGCCATTGCAAGTATAGCTTTTTGTTTCTGCAGTGTTTTGCTTTGTTGCTTTTCCATTTTGGTAGTCAGACACATATCATTATGTACACAATGAGCCATTTCATAAAAAGCGCTTAAACGGCTTAGCTTAAAAGTGAATTTATTTATGAAAAGGATGGTCGGCTTAAACGGCTTAAACGGCTTAAGTGACTTAAACGGCTTAACTTTAAGCCGTTTAAGCCGACCCTTTTCATAAATAACCATCGGCTTAAACTTTAAGCCGAATCCTTTTCATAAAAAGCACACCGGCTTAAAAATGCAGTGGCTTAAAATTAAGCCGTTTAAGCCGATCTCCTTTTCATAAATAATTTTAGTTTAAGCCGTTTAAGCCGATGGCTTAAAATTCAGTTCAAATCGCCTGAGTTTTAAGCCGCGTAAAATCACCGCGCTTAAACGGCTTAAACCGTGGTAGTAGTAATATTATAATACGTTCATAACTTCCTTAATATTTAGAGTATGCCACTGATATTTATATCAAAATGAAGCTTACAGTGTGGAGAATTCAATGGCGTTGTTGGCATGCTTTTTACTACTAGTAAATATTTAAAAAAGCAGCCTCAACTTGATAAATAGCACTCTTATTTAGCTATTCAAGTCAAAAATATTTTTTGTTTACTTAACTCAGGTTATTTTATGCTTATACAAGTTATACATGAATTCTCCAGCTTACAGCTTTGTTAATGCTGCACTGTAATGCAATGCTGTACGCTTAGCAAATCCACTTCTTGAGTCAGACCCGAAATCTTTTGAGTCATGTTCGTTGGTCGGAGAATTCTCTTCTCTCATCCATCCCTTACTTTTTTCTTTGGTCCTCTCTGGATTATTTCCGATGTCCAGTTATAAAGTGGTGTGCACGAGGGTAGCGCTGCATACCAAGTTTCGAGTCACGGCACGATATTCTGTTGAAAGTTTGTAAATCTATTCGTTTTCATGAATCACTCATGAAAAACAATCCAAATTCATTCTATTGTAAGAAATTTAACAAGCAGTCCCCTAAGGCGACATTATTCCCCAGTTGAACCTCAGCTTTTCCGGGGGCGTAGTTACATATTATATTTTTGGAAATCCTCTGTCAACTTTTGCTGCTAAGGCGTATTGCGGGCCTTAGGCAAGGCCCCAAACAAGGCATTATTTCGCAGCAGAGCCTAGTTCTTCCAGTGAGCATGGTTGCATGAGATACCAGTAAGGCCCCCAATTTCTGGTTTTGGTACCTGAGGTTATACCAATCATACTGACTGACTGGCTTGCACCAACTGACCTAAATTTTACTCAATCCGTAGAGACCTGGAGTCGCCAGTCTGCTTCTCATCCGCTCACTCACCTATGGCCAGCAGTTTCCAGTACAAGTGGGAGAACAAGTTTCTAGCGTCACCACATTTTAATTTAAGCAAAACTACTAAGAATTAGACGCTATAGCAGAATCCTACCAAACAACTATCAGAAACTCCACTTAGTTTTTTAATCTTTACATATGCAAGAATCCAAATAGAGTACATCCCGTCTGCTCATCCAAAATGGGCCGGTGTAACCGTAAAAACCTCAATGCCATTAAATTTCTTTCTAATGCAATATTTGATCTAGGATCAGCAGTTGCATTCTAAACAGTGTAAAATTAAAAAAATTAAGCTAATTTTCCCTCAATTTTTTTATTTTAACTCCAACCCATTTCGGGTGAGCGACGGGATGTTTATAGTGTATTTGGATTCCTATGTGTGTAAAAATTCAAAAATTAAGTGGGTTTCATTAAATAGATAAGCATATGATTTTCTTTCTCAATGTAAATCTTTCAATGTAAATGTAGAAACTTGTAATCCCTGGCCATTTTATACAAGTATTCTATATATTAAGGAAAACTTGAGTTAATTTTTCAATTTTCATTTTTAAAATTAAGTACAATAGAAAGTATATATTTGGATTGAGTTTGAGTGGATCATGAAGACGAATAAATTTGCAGACTTTTTTGGGAAGACGTTTCGTCTGAACCCAGAAGTGATAGCTTTTCTTTAGCTTTCCCACACTCAGAGAAATCTGTGTTCAAAAATTACTTTTGTGTTATCACATGTCCAATTCAAACAGTAGAGTTACGTCAGAAATACTTCATTTTGCGTAAGGAACACAATCCTAGCTTTAAAATCATTCCTATACAAAAGTAAAGGTAAAGGTGACCCCTGGAGAATATCTCCATCCCTGCTTCAGGGACAAGGGGTGCCGGTGCTCATCCCCGGATACACAGCCGTAGAGCCAGGAGTGTCACCTCAAATGATGACTACATCCGTGGAAGGGGGGCCGGCCCTTCAAGGCTTTAAGCCCTACACGGACTCCTGTTACCTTCCCACAATTCCTATACAAATCATTGTTAAACTCCATGAACTGAATAAATTACATACTGTCAAAGTTTGGTGCATATACCCGAACCAGTACTTTAAATGGTGTAGGATATAACCTACAATGAAACAGGAAGTTCATTTGCTTTTATATATTAATAGTCAAAAGACTTTCATAAATAATAGGCTCAAACGGCTTAGCTTAAACGGCTTAGCTTAAATGGCTTAAAAATCCTTTTCATAAATAATCGGCTTAATCGGCTTAAACGGCTTAAATTAAGCCGTTTAAGCTAAGCCGTTTAAGGTGCTGGTTTCCTTTCGGGTATTTGTCACTCATACGGCATTAATCTTTTACGTAAATGACTAAAACTTTCAAAAGAACCTATTTCCGTGCTCTTTAACATTTTGGGACCAGTCCCGTATTTTTAGGCCAAAAGATAAGAAAGTTGTGGTTTTTGGCCTTAGGCTCTCAGTAGGTAGTCAGGATACAGGATTAGTTGTTATAGCTGGAAAGAGGACACGAAAATAAACATTTTTGCTTTTACAACTTTTGAGCTATCTCCACTGGTTAAGTCAGTATAAGCAAAAAACTGTTTTGAGGGTCAAAAAATGGCCATTTTTGAGGAAATCAGTTTTTTCAAAATTACGGCCAAACCTTACGAACAATTTTCGTCCATTTATACTCAATCGATAGAGCGTCCAAATGCACATTTTATGAATCCCTACTAGCCGGACTTTATTGCTTTCAGCTAGAGATTTGGCCGGAAAACCATTTTGGTAAAACTGCGGTTATTTTGTTTTGAACATCGATTTCTCAAAACCTACTCGACAGATTCCGGAAATTTTCGGCAAAATGGAAATTCGTACTTCTGCGGAGGGACGTTTTTCTTGGTTTGAGCTAAAACATCTCCAGTTGCGAGAAAACTGACTTCAAAGTTGCGAAATTTCCTGTCTCCGCACATTTGCCGGATTTTCTGCAGTACTGAGGCTTGTTGAGCCAAATCCAAAAAAACGTCCCTCGGCCCATATGTACTCTGTATGATAGCACAAGAAAAAATTTTGGCCGATTCTTCAGTTTTGAGAAATCGATGTTCAAAAATGTTTGGTCTATACTCTTCCTGTTAGATGTCTGAACCTCTAAAAATTTCTGCCATTTTTTGCTAATTTTGCCAGTTTCGTAAGCTCATGTGAATCTACAGATAATAAGCTTTAAAACGCTGTATGAAGCTCTTTCTAACTCCCAAAATTGCGAAAGTTATAGCGTTTCAAAAAATCACCAGAAAAGCACTGCACAAAAGGATACCACCACCTTAAGCCGGCTAAGCCGTTTAAGCCGTTTAAGCCATTTAATCCGATTATTTATGAAAAGGAATTTTTAAGCCATTTAAGCCTTTTAAGCTAAGTCGTTTAAGCTAAGCCGTTTAAGCTTTTTATGAAAAGGCCCAGTGTCTCCTGTTCGGACTAAGGCTACGGCCTTAGTGACTGCAGGCAGGCGTTTTTCATTATTTCTTTATGATTAATGCCTTGTATCCTTCGTGGATCCGCCTGCTGGCCAGCGTTTACTTCATTTTCTTGACGTATGTACACAATTATAATTTTTTGGTTTTTCTTTCTGTCAGCCTGAATTTTGTGTATTTATCTCGTGTTGAGTTTTTTAGGTATTTCGTCCGGAGCTGGCCGCCGTCTGTGACGAGGTGGATCTGTCCGGCTCCACACTGGTTCAGTCCGACTCGAGCAGTTCTGACAGCAGCTCTTCCTCTTCCTCTTCCTCCAGTGGCGGCGGCGGGAGCAGTGGGAGTGACTCCGAGCCGGAGCATCCCAACGCCGCCCCCTCTGCTCCCAGTCTGCCGCGAACTGACGACACGGACAGTGGTCGAGGTGACAGTCTGCCGGCGGCTGACACCTCACGCACTGTTGCTGCTGCTCTGGCCAAGAGAAAACGGTACTTTGCGATATTTACGATACTTTGCGTCCTGTGTTTTGTACTGTTTTCGTTTAAAGCCTGTGCAAAGACATCGGTTGAATTGTGTCTGTTTCGAGCTTCTTGGCTAACACACTATACAGGTTTTGTTTGGATTCACTGGGGGCTGAGGGTCCAATTTGTAGAAGGTCAGCGAGCAGTCTTTTAGCTGTTTGAACTGAACTTGTGTTCTTAACCCAATAGAAGACGTGCTTAATAGGGGAGAGGGGCGGCCTCCCCTCCCGGTCGCGATTCAAAGGCAGGAAAAATTAAGGAGAAAAACAGGGGAAAAGTTAAAAAACCAAAAATTTCGCGCCTTCGGCACGAATTTTCTAATTTTAAACGGCATATTTATGGCATTTGTGAAGAAAAAACTTGAAATGCATCTGATTGTTCCGAAAAAATTACTATTTTTGTCTAAAAATGTGTTGTATTTTAGAAAAGTTTCTCAGTTTTTTCAAAATTAAAAGAATTAAAGATCCGAAGACCGATTTTATTGCAAAAACAAAAAATTTCTTCAAATTCTTGGGGGCGGAGCCCCCCAGGCTCCCCTGTGAAAGTATTCTACCGCCCCCCGTCATCAAATCCTGGATCCGCCAGTGGGCCGGAATTGGGGGTTAAATCGGAAATTGTGAACAATTTTAACAAGTACATAGTAGGCCCCAAAAGAGGTTAATTCTTTCGTAGACTTTTTAAAATCCAGTGGCAAATATCTGCGCATGTGCACTCAATATAAAAGCCTCGAATCCGTGATATACGGATACGATTTCCTCATTTATGTTCCATCCAGACCAAAAAATGGGATAAGAAAAATAATGGGAAAAGTGAAAAATTAGGAGGGCTCTGGCTCTCAGTTTTATGTGTTCATAAAGTTACAGATTTGTTTATATTGTGTGGGAACAAGTACTGTAGTAACACATTCAATAGTCTTCAATGTTTCGTGAAGACGTGGATGTGGATGGCAACAGAATGACCACGGAGTCCATATGAATTTTCGCTTTTCTATAATCACCTGTATGTTGCTCCTAAGCAAAACAGGCACATAAAAACATGCAGTCACTGCAACTGCTGACAGTTAACGACTGCAAATAGACATGCAGTAGCGCTTTTCATTGTAGATTGAAGCCTTTTTTGCATAAATTTCCTGCATATGAAATTTATCAAAAAGCGCCTATTACTAGCCCTACGTTGAGGATAGGAACAACTTTCTCTAGGCCAAATTACACTAACACACACAAATCATACACAGTATTCGGAATAAAAATTCAGATTTTGCTAGAAGTTCAAGTGTACTCAAAATCACTACAGTATGGTGTCAACGATGGCCCAGTCAATAAAACGGCCATGTGCGTTTTCTCGGGGAGTGGGCGCTTTTTTGGATTTTCAATATACGTATATTGACTTTCATAGTTTTTAAAACAAAAAGTTTGAATAAATTAGTGAGGGATTTTGCTATTTGAAGGCTTAGAATCTTAATTATAAGGTGGTTGCTAAAATATAGCCATGGGCGTTTTCGGGGGGAGGTGGTTGGACGCTTTTTTGGATTACAAAAATCAAATCCAAAATTGCCGATTCCGAAAACGCCCGCAGGCCATTGCTTGGCATGATACAGTATTGCTGCGTTTTGATTCAAATCGATAAGATAACGTTTTATGAATTTCCAAAAGTTTGGTCAAAACATGTTGAAAATACACAAGTGTGCTATCTTTTGTCCCCGGTCAGGCCAGGGCCGAGGCCGAGGCCGACTACAGGGGCCGGGGCCAGAACCAGGTGCATCCCTATTTTTCAGATCTATATTTATATGGTATTGTTGTAGTCCATGCATTTTGTTTGTTCCTGTGTTTAGGAAGCATTCAAATGACCAAGAATATTCTAGCCTGCCTCATCAGGAAAACATTTGCTCAAATAAGCTGAGAAAAAGTGCCAGTCCTGCAGTGGTGTTGAACTCTTAATGGCTACTGCTTTGTATGTATTATATTGTGTGTTAGTAATGTGTCAATAGTCTGTAATAGGAAGAGTGAGACACTTTGCTCTTTTTAATTTACTAAGTTTGCGAGATGTTCTTAACATTAGGCCAAAATCTTAAGGATGATACCTTAACCGCATTGTGTGTAAATATGTTTGAAATGAAACGAGTTTGATTGACTGATTATTTACCTCATGTCAACATAATGTATAATAATTATGAGCGTCGTATGCCCTTTGGTAGCAATTTTAGAAGGGAATTTGATTGCTTGAATACTCTTGTTAGCGTTCCTTCCAAGTAAAGCGTCATTTAGTTCATTCGTATCTAAAACATACGGCTAACAATGTTGAGTGACACCCGCTCCCAGAGATTTCGGAGGGCCGCTTTACTTGTCATGTTGACGTGAGGTACGCGACTAGTCAGATGCTTTTTAGTTCAGACAGAAAAACGTATGGCAAATAGATTATTAAAAGCAACACTTCCAGATTTCGGCTTTAATTTGTTGTGTATGGCTTACTCGAAAGGCTTAGTCCATTATAAAGAGCTGAGTTTTGTTTGAAAGGTTGAAATCAGGATTGAAAGAGGGAAGAAAAGGGTTTACGGCGGGGATCGAACCGCCCAGCTTTGGTTTACAAGTGGAAAGTTCCACCGCTTGTGCCACACCCCCGGACAGCGAGACTAGATTATTGCACTGATTTTAACCTTTCTGGGTTGCTGGTATTTAACATACTGCCCTTGATAATTGAAATTCGGCCTTGAATTTCCAGGAATTGCAGGTCGAGTCCTCAAATTAAAGCACCAATGTGGTCTAAGGGAAGCTGCTTCCTAGCCCGAGGTCGTCACGTTATGGAATGTTGGTATATAGTAACAAACCTAACATTAGCTGTGTTTTGAATGTGACTCCTGCATTTAATAATGTCAAATGCAAAAACCTCTGTGGTCTGTGTAATTAAATTGTTTTTTGGTCTTTTGGAATAATTGGAATTGAGAAGATTTGAATTTGATTTACAGGAAATTTTGGACGACTCCAGTTATTTGTTAGGTCCAAAAACGATTATCTGACTTTTTCCTATTCCTGTGATCATGATTGTTTTACGGCTATTTCTGTGATCATTTTGTTATTAGGTTTGCGATTCCACAGTCTATACATCAATAAGTTTATAGTCCAGATGGCACGTACTGTATCTTAATCAGGAACTGTTCGATAATTCAGTATTACTGTTTGTATGATATTCGATTATCAGTTGTTGTGCTTGATAATTGAAGTAAAATCGTGTCAAGTCGTGCCAAGTCTTCAGTATTAAATAGCCATTACTAGGTAGGATTAAGCTAGGTTGCAATCAAGTTTTCAAGAAACAAGTTGCCACTTCGGTTACGAGTTCACACTCTGGGCACTTACTATATTCACTATATACTCAAAATTTACTCCCGTAAGTTGCTTTAATAGTTTGGAACTTAGCAAAAGATGTTATCCCATCCAACAGCAGTTCTCTGATTGCTCAAAAATTAGAGCTGTGTTGGTGCTTCCTAGCGAACCCAGCATTGGTTGCAATGCGTCGGTGATGATAAAAAGGTAGCCGCTAGATATGCTGATGCTATTGTAGTAGCAGCAGCAAAGGTTTTTACCACTTGGAGGTTAGCAGTCTTGACTTTTTCCCGCTTGTATGTAAAGGCAAAGTGACCCTGGAAAGAACTTCAACCTACAGATTGTTATAGAGTGCCGGTATTTATCTCTGGATTCACACCCCGAGCCAGGAGTGACAACTAAATGTAGAGGTCAGCCCTTCATCAGGCATTATGCCAGAGCACAGACTCCTGTTACCTTCAAGTGGTAACCATTTACCGACCAGTTACGGATGGACAGCTGGGTTGGCCGGAGTCTGGAGCCCACAGCGAACCGATATGTGCTTATTCATTCCCTTGCTCAAGGGAATTTGTGAACGCCTTGTGGCATCGGGGATTCTAACCTCGGACTGTAATTTGAAAGGTTTAAACCAGGGTTCAAGGACGTGAAGAAAAGTGACC
Organism: Trissonchulus latispiculum; assembly: GCA_030248195.1. Lineage (NCBI taxonomy): Eukaryota > Metazoa > Nematoda > Enoplea > Enoplida > Ironidae > Trissonchulus > Trissonchulus latispiculum. Next base: position 17,717 of record JASAND010020249.1, read on the forward strand.
AGGGAGAAGGGAGAACCACCGAGCTTAGGATCTTGAGTAGAACGCTCTACCACTGAGCCACAGCCCCGGACATTGAGATTAGTTTATTACGCTGATTTTAACCTTTCGAAGTTGGTGATATTTAGCATACTTGCTAGTTTAAATTCGGTCTCGAATTTGCAGGAATACAGGTCGGTCCTCAAATCCAAGAACCAATGCGGTCTACTGGTGGCTCCCCGGATGCCTCCTAAGCCGAAGCCATATTTATAAACAAAACAAATTGATTTATTCTGTAGACAAACAGCATTGCAAATTTGGAAATTATTTAATTGAATACAATTAGATATTTCCCGCATAATGTATATTGTGTATATATATATATATACTTCTCACCTAAACTGTGATGAATGTGAGAAAAATACGATGACTACGAGGACCATACATACTGTAACGATTTTCTTATTTAAGGACTTGCAATTCCTCCATTCTCAGGCATCATAAACGACTACATCTCCTCAGTGTGGTAAACACCGCACGGTCGCTAAGTGTGAAAGGATGAAACCAGGACTGAAAGATGTGAAGAAAAGTGTCCAGGGCGGGGATCCAACCACCGAGATTTCGATCTTGAGTAGCTGGCACTACCACTCCCCGGACGTTCAGATAAAACAGTTTATTGTGCTGATTTCAACCTTTCGACGTTGATATTTAACAGTAAGATCTTTAGTCGAACGCCTTACCAGTCGGCCGTCACGGTACAAAGCCGTATGAAAGGCTTTGTGTATACTTTTCAGGTGCGTCGGAGGGTACCCTTCATATTCCGACTATGAAATATAGAAAAATTGGCAGTAGTCCGAACACACTACTTCATCTCGATAAAAACCTTGACTGACATTGCGAAACTGTTACTTGCTTTCTTGACATGCTTGCAATCTTCAGCCAATAAAAATTTAAACAAAAGGGTTAATGCTTGTTGTCAATAAGCAAAAATTAGTGAAATTTTCACAGATTCATTTATATTTTTAATAGCGAAGAATGATTTTCACTTTTCAGAAGAGATTAAGAGTTGTTTAACTTTCCTCCGTTTTTTGTCAGGGCTCACCTACTTTAGGCACAAGACTTCGCCTGCTCTCTGTAGATCGCAGTCAAGAGGCGGGGAGACTAGTAGCAAGGGCAGAAACATGATCCCCATCCCCAGTAATGCTACCATAAGCTTGTTTCAGTCATGCCCAACGCAGCACCAGTTTGCCGTTTTGCTCGTTGCAGCCCCGCTTGGTGATGCAACTTTAGCTGTCTGAAGCTGCAGCTGTCAGCTACAGTAATAAGAAGAGTGCAGAAAGCGAGGGACAGAGGATTGCCGGACTGTCAGATGATGCAGAAGGAAAATGTGATCTGATATGTAGAATTTTGCGGATTTGCAAGTTGAAACGCAAGTGGGGATTACAAGTATTTCATAAAACTTTTCAGCAAACTTGCGGCGGCAAATTAGCTAAGTTGTGTAACTTGATCCACTTGCAACGCAAGTGTGTGTACTTGCATTGTAAGTGCGAGTAGAAGCAAAATTCACCGTAACTTTTTAAAAAATCGTAACTTTTTCAAAACTTTTAAAGTTTTCACAAGGTATACAAAACATGTTTATGCAGTTACTTCTTAAATTTGGTTAAAAACTGACGAAGATTAATGAAGATATTCAATGTTATTGAAAATCGTCTAGTTTAAAATCTACTAGACGACTTTACTCGCACTTGCAAGTTTACAGGTGTGTGATCCAGTGGATTTTATGAAACACTTATATACTTACTTTCAAGGGAACTCGCAACATGCAGTCTACTTGACTCGCAATTCAAGTGAAAGTGTGGATTCCGCACTTGGCCCTTTATGCAACACTTGCAGCTTGCAAATCCGCAACTTGCAGCTGCGAGTTGTGGAATCCGCAACTTACAAAGTTTTATGAAATTGGCCCATGGTGTCCAGTACTGGAGGCCTACCCCAACTCTGGAGAGAGCAGTATCCCTGAAAATTTCCAAAATTTTAAGGGGTCTTCTTCTACATTGAAAACTGCAAATTTTTAATATTTCTGGACAATTTTGCAATTTTTAGCAATTTTTAGGAAATTGTACGAAAACATCACCAAACTTCGCTGAAAGTGGACAGTTTTTAGTAAAACTCGCTGAGGGTCTACCCCTTTTTCCCTTCTGGACGAGAGGATCTGCCCTTTTCCCCTTCTCGCTGAGAGGGTCTACCTGTTTTTTGTTGGTCTGGGAGGAGCCACCCTCATTCCCATCCACGTGATCCTATGTGCATGGTGAAGAACAATTCATGCAGTTGAATTGGAGACATTGTTAACGGAGAGTATCAGTCCTTCTTTTCCCGGATTTCACGTAAATCGATTCTAGCAAGAGTTTATAATCGGAAGAGTTAGACACTCAGCATTTCCTAACGTATTAAGCTTTTACAATATGTTGACAAATCCTGCAACGACGCCAGGTATCTTGAAGAATTGATGAACTCGCTGAATTTGAAAAAAACTAATTTTATTGCTCAGTTATGAAGCAAGTCAAAGGGATATATGTCCACGGAATGTGCCATTTATGATAATACCTAACAATACAGAAACTGTGCCATTACAGATACAACATCAAATTATAACGCATTCGAATCAACAAAAGCATTTCATAATACAGCAGTTCTGTTACAATACAGGAGTACGTGTTCATCATAAGGGCTACATTTAAATATCAAAATCAAATCAAATTGTCATGTCAAATTATTACGTCACCACAGACAGTTATGCAATTGTGCATTAAGTTTTGATGAAATGTCGAAGTCACTTTTCGCAATAGGCAAAGTTCCTTAATAGGGATCCAAAGATGTATCTAAGCCTGATATGCTTTTAGTTTTTATTACGTGTGGAATGTATTATGTTGTTAGTGTTTTCATAGTAGTTTTACTATTACCAGAAAAATGGAGTTTGAAAAGATCGTAGCAGTAGTTTCTGACACCAGAAATGAGGAGGATACTAGATAAGCTTCCTATTGAACAGTTTAAGCAAGTTATCAGCGAGTTATAGTATTCATCGGACAGCCAAGCATAAAGGCTCACTGATTGAAAGAACAAATTTACCAGACCCAAGATGACAAGTCTAATTTCTGCTCCAAAATTGTACAACGATGTTAGTCGTTTTCGTTCTCGCAACAGAACTACAAACGTTCCACAATAAAATAACAATGTTAAGCCAACACTAACAGGAGTAAGATAGATGTAATATAATGAAACATATTTATATACCTCAAAGTTAACTTCACCTACGAAAATCAGCAGATTCGAATTTGCATGGTAGTAATAAAATGATCTTGATCCAACGAATGTTAACAAATCACTGATCGAAACCATAGCATTGGCTACTACTATGTAAACTTTGCAAGCTTTCTTACTGAAATATTTTTCGTCTATAACATTGTTAGCTAGTGTACTGTTAGAAATCCAAACAAATCGGAACATTGCAATTAGTACAAGATGCCACATTTGACTGACGTATCCAAAACTCGAAATCACTGCAAAAGCAGAGTCTACGATCACAGATATCTGTCTTCGTAGAATCAAAGTGATTGCTCTGTGAAAACACCAAACTAAGAAAACAATATCCGTAGTGATTTGACTGGCAAGCAGCTGATAAATGGCCACTTTTTCTGTTTTGGCTAGTTTGCAAAGGACATAAACCACGAAAACACCAACAATAAAGCAAAACGACGTTGAACAAAGCAGTACCACGCCATAACCTCTTGGAATTCCCACAGGAACACTTACTGTAGTATTGTTGAACATTATCAGCCCCAACCAACCATACAAAATTCTTGCACGGGCAGTACTCTGCTTTTGCTTTCAATAATCAACTTTGCAATTAAATTTTATCTAATTAATAACAACAACTCTTTGAGGCTTGCATTCCATTGACATTGCACCTGCTTCGGTTTAATTAACAGTGATGCTGAGTAGTCAACAGATTCTGTATCAACGAAGTGAACAGAATACAAAGTAAAGTTAAAGGTTCCGGTTTCTTCCAGAAAAGCCGGAACCTGGACCAGAACCAACTGTTCCGACAAGAATAGTTTGAAAAGTTTGTCTGAAAAACTGTCCTGAAAGCCTTTCTGTACAATGGTGAGGTTTGCTAAGTTATAGGGTCCACATAACATAAACTTAAACTTTGTATGTACTTACGTACTTCTTTTTGTCAGGGCTCGCCCACTATTTAGGCACACGACGTGGCCCGTAAGTGGTGCTCTCCGCAGACCGCAGTCAAGAGGCGGAGAGACAAAGATCATGGACAGAAACATGATCCCCAAGCAGAACTAGAATACGGTTATTGACACCGAAGCAGTGACGCCCAATACAGCAGCAGTCCTGAATCCGATTGCTGTTGCCCCCAGCTTGGTAATAACAACTATGATGGCGGAAATCTATTAATAGCCTGCTCGGAAGGTAAAAGGGATTAAAAATAGACTGCAGAAGCCGAATCGTTCGGGGAGGCCGGGCTTTAATACAGGAAAGGTTGAAAAAGCGGTCTGAGAAGCTCTGAAATGGAAATAAAAGTTTCAAACTTTAATGTTTTGAAGGTCAAAATTGAAATGCTTAAAATAAAAAAGTTTCAGGTTTCGCACCTCCTTAAAATTTAATCGAGAACACCTTCAAATTCACAAATAACGATTATTTTAATTAAAGCTATGATAGAGACACAGGGGGACCCTTTTCACCGCTATGCCTATCGCAACTTGAACTAATAAACAAAATGTATCAGATATTGTCCTGATTTATGGAGGTGCTGGCTATAAATGCAGTATAAACATCAAAATGAGTAGTGTCCACAGAGCCAGGCATTCAGTGTTTATGATACATAAGCTAGCGGCAAGATTAAACGGTTAAAGGAACTTAGCTAGAGATGTTGCCAATGAAATAAAAGAACAAACGGTCCAACGAGACTGCAAATTTATCCTGTATTCCAATCAGGGTTCAACCCATTGAGCCTGTATTCCAATCAAGATCCCAGTCGCTATAAGACTGTGGAACATCACGCTCAGACCATTACCAGCGATCTTAATGCTGCAAAATCTGGGTGTCTAAGAGAAAACAAATAGAAGTATGAGTTCTACTCAATTTTTCATTGTGTCAGAAAAGCTATTAATGCCAAGTTCCATAGAATCTCCTCAAATAACTTTTGCAGATGTTTATCCCCCGTTGTTTACTACTAATTCAGAGCCATACCCTAGTAAAATCACGCTACGGTAGAAATCATAACATAAAATTACAAAACATGTGTATAGTTTCGAAACTTATCTAAATCGCAGCCTCTTCCGTCAGTTGCTGGATCGGATCCCCTTTTTCTCTTACGTACTTAAGTACTTATATAATCATTATATAGGGATACTACCTAAAGCAAGATACTAGCTGGATTTCAGAGTGTGTTCTGCTTGGCTTGGAAGTAGATTATGTCTTATAGATTACAATTATAATTGATTACAATATAACATAGTGTGGCGTAAATTCTTCACCATGTCAGGTGTAGCTTCCTCTTAGGACTACCAAATTTGGAACATATTATTATGACGGTGATAAACTGTCTGTTTTATACGTACGTCCAAGGCTAACAAAGAATGGCTAAGCAAGGCGAAGCCTAAGCCTAACCCTAAGCCTAAGTCGAACAGCCAGGCTAAACAAAGAAATACTAAGCCTGAGCTTTGTCTCGGACAAAATTTGCTAAACAAAGCTTTCCTATAGTTTCTGCAATGTTGGATGTTTCTGCAAAGTTGGATGAAAACTGTAAGAATAATGTAAGTTTAACCAACAGTACATAATAGATAAGAGTGTGACAGCTGGCAAGCTCTCTGTTATCAGCTGCAGGTACATGCTCTGTTCGCTAACGGCTAATCCCCCCCACAAACGTGTATGCTCACTTCAAAGGAATTCACACGCTATCTTAGCGTTCTAAAAGAAGCTCGAAGCAGACACAAATTAGATGCACGCAGTGTGTTTTCGAGCATTAACACGTAAAGATACGGTAAGTGAACGTACAGAAACGTGTACTGGCACTGGGTACTGATTTGTGGGGGGGTCACTAGGTACACGTTTGTGGGGGGGGGGTCAGCCGTTAGCGTGCAGAGTGTGAACCTGCAGTGGATAACAGAGAACCTGCCAGCTGTCACACTCTTATATATTATGTATTCTTGGTTTAACCAAGAGTAAATGCTGGTATCGATCGAAACTGAGATAACTGTCTCTACAAAAACGTATCAAAACAAAAACGTAAGAGTATTTGTTATTTTAATACTAAAGCAAAGTTTGAATTAGCACATGGCTAACCGTGTATCAAATTAAACCTAACCCACAGGCCTATTGCAAGTTCTAAGACGAACACCTAGGCGTAAATGTAAACTGTATATCAAAGCAAACCTCATCCATCACTGCCAGAAAGATTTTTCGGAAGTTATTCAAACAAACTTTCAAAACAAACAAACTTTTCAAACGATTCAGGTCGGAACAGTTGGTTCTGATTCTGGTTCCGGCACTTCTGGCGTACTACGTTGATTGCGCAGAAGGCGCGAATTGATTTGATCCGATTTAAAAAATAGCTATATTTTTCTTATTTTTTGATCTTCTTTTCAGCTCGGTTGTAAAGTAGTCAAAAACTACATTATATACCCAAATTCTAGATAATTCTAGATAGATACAACATCGAATCATAATACACCAGTCAGTAAAAGCAAATAACAATATTATATTCAAGTTTAAACAGCAAGTTACACATCACAAGGGCAACCTTGTCTATCATATCGCAACGTCGTCAATCGACAGCTTTTCTGCTGTCTATTTTGGTCACCATTGAACCGCTGCACTCACTGTTGCAATGCGGTAAAAGTTAACCCTCCAAATAATTCTCCTACACTTGTCAGCGTCTAGAGTGGCGATGCTCATCCCCGAATACATAGCCCTTGAGCCACGAGTACCATCTCAAATGATAATAGGGTAGAATAATTTAAGCTGTCCTGCTGTCTAATCATGCAATCGTTGGTACGTTAAAGAATTCCAATTAAGTCGCTGAGTCAATTTTCACAACAGGAACATTTGCTAATTGTGCTCCAAAAGTCCGACACGCTTATGGACCGTCATTGCATTTTTGCTGGGATGTTGCAATTGTTTGCACAACAGTTTCACTTTTACCAAAACAACTGGTTTTGAAAAGTTTGAAACAGTAATTTTTGACATAAGAAATCAGGGCCACATTGGATAAGCTTCCTATTGAACAGTTTAAGCAGATTATCAGTGAAATAAAGTATTCATCATAGGCCCAAGCATAAAGGCTCAGTGATTGAAACAATAAATTGACCAGTCCCAAAATGACAAATCTAATTTCTGCTCCAAATTTGTACAACGATGTTAGTTTTTTGCGTTCTCGCCAAATGATTGCAAACGTGCAACCGTAGAATACTAAGGATAATCCAACACTAACAGGAGTAAGATATATATGATATAGTACGGTATATTGATATACATCGTAGTTGACTTCATCCACGAAAATCAACAAATTCGAATTCACATCGAAGTAATAGAATGATTTAGATACGATGGACATTAACAAGTTGCTGATCAAAATTAGAGAAATTAGAAAAATTAAATTAAAATCAAATTCAAAATCAAAATCAAATCAAAATCAAAATCAAAATCAAAATTATTAATTAAATATCAATTATATAAACTTTGCAAGCTTTCATGCTGAAATATTTTTCGTCTATCATATTCTTAGCCTTTGCCGTCCGACGTACCTATTTTGCTGGGCTGGTTCCACTTTGCCGTTTGAAGGGTCAGTCGGGTGGGGTGTCAAGTGGTCGAAAATAAAATTTTTCAAAAGTGGTCAAATTTGGTGAGCATGTGATAAACCTAAGCGAGCTGAGTAACTTTTGTCATAGGGCTGCATGCTCAAAATGGCTGTAGAGTGCTGTGGTGGGGTGGGGTGGGGACTTGGGCGGTTACCGGTCAAAAAATGAAAGTTTTCAAAAGTGGTCAAATTTGGTACCAAATGAAAGCCCTAAGCGAGCTGAGCAACTTTTGTCATAGAACTGCATGCTCAAAGTGACTGTAGAGGGCTGTAGTGGGGTGGGGTGGGGACTTAGGCAGATTTTCGATTTAAAAAATGAAATTTTCAAAAGTGGTCAAATTTGGTACAAAATGAAAGCCCTAAGCGAGCTGAGC
>JASAND010020252.1:0-12500 GCA_030248195.1 Trissonchulus latispiculum
GCCTCAAGCTCCTTAGGCTCCTATAAGCCAAATCGCTATTTTCACACTAATATTTAGACGTACAAACGGTGTAAACATGCGTAGGTACGTAAGTGGCTTTGCAACCAAGCTTTAGACCAAGGCTGCTATCCAAGATAATATTTTTGATGAATGTTCCCTGCGTAAAAACATGGCATCAAAGGAATATTTTCGAAATCCCACCCCTGGATTTTTCCCATTTTCCATTTCCATATTGAATGTAGCTTCGATAGCTCCTCCATTTGCATGTTTTTCTCAGCTTTTTCTGTATCCTACATAAAGTTGTGGTTTAAAAAAAGGAAGATAGTTTAGAGCTTTATTACAATTAAGCTAAGCATACAAAAACGCCAATGTTTTGTATTAAAACTATAGCCATGTCGTTCATTTCCGTGCTCTTTAACATTCTGGGACCAGTCTTATTTTTAGGCCAAAAGATAAGAAAGTTTTGGTTTTTGGCCTTACGCTCCCAGCTCGTTGACCAGACATGGGATTGGTTGTTATGGCTGGAAGAGGACACGAAAGTTTTTGCATTTACAATCTTTGAGCCATCTCCAATGGTTAAGTCAGTATAAGAAAAAACTGTTTTTAGGGTCAAAAAATGGCCATTTTCGACGAAACCAGTTTTTTTCAAAATTACTGCCAGATGTTAAGGACAAAGTTGGCTTATTTATACTCAATCGATGCAGCGTCCGAATGCCCATTTCATGAATGCCTATTAGCCGGACTTTTTTGCTTTGAGCTAGAGATTTGGCCGAAAAACCATTTTGGCAAAACTGCGATTATTTTGTTTCGAACATAGATTTCTAAAAAACTGCTCGACGAATTCCGGAGATGTTTGGCGGAATTGAAGTTCATACTTCTGGAGGGACGTTTTTCTTGGTTTGGGCTAAAACGTATCGAGTAGTAAGAAAACTCAATGCGAATTTGTGAAATTTCGTGCTACCGTGCTTTTGGCCGATTTTCCCGTCCGTTAAGGGGGGGGCTACTAAAATAGACTTGCCCCGACTTTGTCCGATTGGCCCCCTTTTTTGGCACGATATATATCATGGGTGTGGTCAAAAAAATATCGGGTAGTGAGATCTTAGTCGCCCTCCCGTCGTGTGCAGCCGCCGCTTTTATGTGCCCGACCCCCCATTTTTCACAACTGCTAACATAATTGATTAAAAATTTCTGCTGGTTGCTAGACCTTAGCTTCAAGGCTGCCATTTGGCATAATAATTTAGCAAATATGACCCCATCTGCGGAAAAATATTACATGGCTGTATCTTATCTGAATCTGCTGGAATTTATCTTAAAAGTTGAAGTTTCGCCAAAAATTTTAAAAATTTTGGCTAACGAAAAGAAAATTTTAATTTTGGTGCAATCTATAAGGCTGCAATTTGGCATGTACAGAAGTCCTATAGGTGTGCTCATGTGTGCCAAATAGTAGGAAATTCTGCCGACTGAAAAATTTTTTATGCCGACTTGAATCTTCAAAAATTGCCAAAATCGTCATTTTTGGTCTGTCGGATCCTGCGTAGAACTTTCTGCAGCCATAAAAGTCGCAAACCTTCACTAATCGAGCTGAAATTTGGTGTGTGCATATTATCGACCACGCTGAGTTCAAATATCCCAAAAATTTTCAATTTCAAAAAACTTGATTTTTTCGATTTTTGGGGAACCATTGCCCAAAAATGGCGATTTTGACAATTTTTGAAAATTCAAGTCGGCATAAAAATTTTTTCAGTCGGCAGAATTTTCTACTATTTGGCACACATGAGCACACCTATAGGGCCTCTGTACATGCCAAATTACAGCCTTATAGCTTGCACCAAAATTAAACTTTTCTTTTCGTATGTCAAAATTTTTTAAATTTCTGGCGAAACTTCAACTTTGAAGATCAATTCCCGCAGATTCAGATAGATACCGCCGTCTAGTATTTTTCTACAGATAGGGTCACATTTGCCAAATTATTATCCCAAATGGCAGCCTTGAAGCTAATGTCTAGAAGTCTGCAGAAATTTCTAATCAATTATGTTGGTAGCTGTGAAAAATGGGGGGTCGAGCACATAAAAGCGACGACTGCACACGGCTGGAGGGCGGCTAAGATCTCAGTACCCGATATTTTTTTGACCACACCCATGCTCTATATCTGTGCCAAAAAGTAGGCCAATCGGACAAAGTCGGGGCAAACCTTGCCCCCCCTTAAGGCCTGCTGAGCCAAATCCCAAAAAAAACGTCCCTCGGCCCATATGTCCTTCATATAGTGGCACATAAACAACTTTTGGCCGATTCTTCAGTTTTGAGAAATCGATGTTCAAAAATGTTTTGTCTAAGAGTGTGCCACTAGGCACACTCTACATATGTTATCAGAGCAAAACCTATGCTCTGCTCGCTAACGCCCCCCCCCCGCAAATCAGACCCATCACTTCAAAGAATTTTGAGCTCTATGTTTATATTCTAAAGCTCGAAGCAGGCACAGAATTCGCGCACACACTGCTTGTGTTTTCGAGCTTAAAGCACATAAACATAGAGCGAGTGAGCGTACCCCCGTTTCGACTAGGTGGGCCGTTAGCGTGCAGAGCATAGTTTTTGCTCTGATAACATAGAGCTTGCCTAGTGGCATACTCTTATAATTATGTACTCTTGATCATGTTAGATGTCAGCATGTCAGCAAATTTCAATTATTTGTTGCTAATTTTGCCAGTTTCGTAAGCCCATGTGAATGTCCAGATAATACCCTTTAGAACGATATATAAAGCTCTTTCCAACTCCCAAAATTGCGAAAGTTATAGCGTTTCAAAAAGTCACCACAAAAGCATTGTACAAAAGGATACCACCATCTTAAAACGGAACTGCATACGAGCAGGAACGATAGATAGAGGACTGATAACGATATATAGAACGATAGATAGATAGATATGGACGATTTCTCCACGGAACAAGTGACCGAATTATTAGCTTTTCCTTGTTCCTAGGATTGGTTCTACTAAATATTTATGCGTTTATTAAACTCTGGCTTTTATACTGGAAGAACTTTCTTCAAATTAAGTCCAAATCTGAGTCCCTATATGTAAAATTTGAATTATTCAGAGTACTTGGCAAGTACGGCTTGGCAATCAGCAATTAAATAGATTAATAACTGCTTGGACATTTAATGATAAATAATTCTAACATCAGGAATCGCTGATCTTCTTCCTAATTCAATAACGCCTTTTTGGATGTTTAGCTAATTTAAGGTTGATTTTGACCATTTTCTGTATTAGATTTTACTATTTTCATTACAAATGCGCATACATATGTACTGTTCACAAGTGGTCTGTATTTTGCTGTTGTTTAGGTAATCACATATGGTGCAACAATTACAAGCATTAAAGTTCCGAACAAAAATGGTGAACTTTTGGAAACGACATTAGGATACAACACAGTTGACGGTAATAGACTAAAACATTTGGAATTATGGCATCGATATCTTATCAGGGATAAACGCGACACAGCTACAAATCTTGTTTCTTTGAGCAACAAATCTGAGTAATACAAATTAAATTAATAATTTCCTGAGATATTCTAGCTGCACATATGATGAAATATGTGGAGTGAATCGAGTGGGATTAATGCTGAATTTAAGGTGGTGATTCCCTTTGGTCACATAAAGTTTGCACCATTATTACTCATTCATTACTTGGAGTTAAGAAGCCATTTTTATATCAGCATGTAGCTTGACATTTTCTGTTTTTAATGCATGCCACGAAACTAATGTTGCTTTTCTAAAATATTTTTAACACATTTTAGAAGAAGTATAATTTTCCAAAATTTTTGCAGATTCAAGTAAATTTTTTCGCGAGGCATCGGTTATATCATTCGATACCTCCATCAAATAGCTGAGGACGATTTTTTATTTATTGTGAAATCGCTTTTCGTTATAGAGAAATACACTTACTTACCTACTTTTTCCAAATTTGTCCTCCGATTACTTTAGCTAGAAAGCAACAATCGGGGCAACTAAAAATCGTCCCTGGGTATGTTTGTGCAGAACACATTTGTTCAGTAGCAGCCCTCCAGCTTGCATGGTGAATGCTCCACAATCTTTGGAAGAAAATTGGTCGTGTTTTTGCAAAAACTACATTTCTTATGATAGCAGCCTGCAGGATAGCAGTTGGAAGACGATCATGCGTCTGATAATTTGTCCCTCTGACACCTTCAGATCGACGCCCTTAGTTTGATTTTACGGCTTGCGTAGTTCAAGAAATGTTGGATAATTTGATTTCTGCAAAAATGACAAGGTTTCGACGCCAAAAGAAGAAATCGGCTATATCTCACGTTAGAAAAAAGCTAGAAACTTACTTTAAAGAGCAAAAATGTGAAGCTCAATGAGATCTTTCGAATGAATATAGTCATAATTGTATAGCAGCTGCCAAATGTTCAGAAATTGGGAAAAACCGATCTGACCGGAAATCTCGAATTTTTGAATCAGGATTGCGCGGAGGGTGTTAGAACGCTAAAAGAACTTATTTCGGAAAGTTTCATCAAATTTTATCTTGATTTGCGCCGCCAAATAACAATATGTGCCCAAAAGGAATCACCACCTTAAGGGGGGGGGGGGGGCTACGAACGGGTTGGCACGACATCGTCGGAGAGACCTACTTTTCCCCCCAACGTTAGCCAACATATTAAATTTAAAAAGTTTAGGGTGGGCAACAATATATCTCACATACACCGTTTTTGGCAGGACGCCAAAGTACAAATTTTAGTTCGAAAAATGGGATTTTTCAAAAAGGTTTTTTCAGCTCTGGTGGATTAACGGTTTGACCAATTCTGAAACTTTCAGCCATAAATGTTAACTCTTACTAGTGCTAAATATTAAAAGTATTCCGGCCTTCGAGCGTTGCTTCCTTCTTCAGCTATAACAGCTCAAAGTTTGAAATTTGGCAAAAAGTTGCAATGTGACCGTGCGCCGTTTTCGATCTAATAAAATTGACAGCTCCTAGCCTACCCCAGCTTTTTACCAAATATTAGGCTCTGATAGGGGCAAACTGTCTGTGAGTTTCAAGGATTTTGCTTTTCTGGTTAGTGTGCTAGCAAACTTTTTGTTAAGAAATAACCCTTATTTTTAGGCATGAAAAGCTAGCTAAGCGCAGTAAAAATGGGGTCAAAAATTTTTGCCTCCGATTTCGCCGAAAAGGTGGTTATAGGGGTTATTTGACCTGCTGAATCCGAATATGAAATCCGTTTTTCGATATGACGCTTCCTTCGTTCAGTATGCGCTTACAACCGTCTTAGAGCTTTTGGAGCGATCGCCATCCACACTTTGAGAAATCAATCTAGCATTTCTAAACATTGGAGTGAGGTTTAGTGACATAGCTTTCGGCACATCTTGGTACACTCACTGGCCTGTAATATGCAAAGTTTCAGCCGATTCTGCCACAGTACTTTGGAGTAATTGGCTCACATCTTCGAAATGGCACCAAATAACAGCGACAATATCGATAATATGATCCAGCACTGCGAACGCAGGGATTAACGAAATCACGTCATTTATACCAAAGTTAAGACAGATATTTGGAGTATTAATTGCAGCAAAGTTTGGCTCATTTAGTAAACCACAGCTCATTAGAAGTTAGTTAACCTCCACCCGTATAGACATACAACACCCAATTTTTCGCACTTTGATCGTATCACACAGAAATGTAGGCAATGGTCTAGAGATTATTTTACACGATATCAAAGCACTATATGTCAGAACTAATTCCTGAAAATTTTGGCACCGTGCCTTGCACATAGCGACCAGGGCGAGGCCAAGTTTGTGTACGTGTCATGTCGAGCTTTGGACCGATAACACCAGCTTCTGATGGCTCCACAGGACGCTACGCTGCATGGAATTCTTTCAAACTTTAAACTATTTTACACTAAACCTAATACTATTATGTGGCAAAAGACTAGCTAGCTTTTCCAACATCGAAGTTTTAGTGAAATTCGTAGCCCCCCCTTAAGTTCTGGAAGCTATGTAACGCAAGAGTACATAACAGTCAGACTAAGAACCTCTTATCCTAGCCGTGTCCTGTACGTATGCCTATTTAACTTCTGCCTACACTGTGACAAAACTCAAGACTGGACTTATGCCTGCACTAATCCTCCAAAACTCAAGACTGTACTTTCGCCTACGGCGTACATACACAGCCCCTACAATACACAGCTCCTACACACTGCAAGGTATACTCTTTAACTTATAACTTATAGTTTATATGTAGAGTATTTGTTCAATAACTTGAGGACTATTCGAACAGTAACAGTGTAATGTAAGGCTTATTCCCAGTTGTCATACATCCTAGTTGTCATACACGCTATGATTGGACCTTAAGAAATCAGTTGAAAGCTCCGCCCCAATAAGAAGATTTCTTATTTTTGTATGAGATTACACACTCTGTACTAGGTGCAGGGTTTAAATTTTAAACTTTTAAGGGGAATTGGGTTACGTAGTCAATTATAGTTATTTTTGGAAAGTTAAAATTAAAATTACGTAGGTTACCAACTGCAAAAATATACATGATTAAAATCCCCAATTTAAAAAGGGATTAAAAATTCATACCCTATTTTTGAAAAAACTTTCCGAAAAGTAAAAGATATATACACACAGCTGTATATATATATTTTAGTTGAAATTAACCTCACAATTATTCACGCCTGAATCAATCTCTATTTAAAAATTAGCAGGAAATTTAGATATCTTTATTAATAAATGCTTTTTCTTTAAAAATTAAATTAAGTTAAACATTAAAATAAGACTAAAACAAAATTCTAATACTTCCAAATAAATTAGTATTAAATTTTAGAAATGTTAACTTTTTATACTAAAGTAACTGACTTCCTCTAAGCATATACGTATATTATAACGGCCCCTTATTCCTCAGTTTAAACTCAGCGTGATTTTTCGTTGCATTCCTTATGCTCCGAGAAGGCGGTGCAATTAACTATAGACTATTCACGTGATATTGGTCTGACCAATCGTAAGGTGTATGACAACTAGGATGTATGACAACTGGGAATAAACCTAATGTTATTATTCAATTTCCAAAACACCTCTCTCTGGCATTTAACTACCGTAATCTATTTGTAGGAGGTGTGTGTTAGACGCAGAGAGGTCATTTGTAGGAGCTGTGTATTGTAGGAGCTGTGTATGCTCACCATGCCTTCATATTAGTCTGGAAAACGTGAAAACTGTACTTCTGCCTACAAATACCGCAATCCTGTCTGTTAGATATAAAATTATGTTCAATTGTCAACAATTTAATCAGCAAGCCATAACTACTGCTACATTGTTTTCCGAACAGTTTAAAATTTTTTGGAACATTAGTGCAGAAAATAAGAATTTGCCAGTTTAAAAAATTGACAAAACTGAAAAGACGAAGTGCTTCGAGAATTTCGGGAAGTTCTCTAATGATCCAGACTTAGTATATATTTATAACGGAATAAGAGTTTAGAACATAAACAAATTCGGCACAATTCGTACACAATCTTGCAATCGGAAGCTATTTTTGACATTGGAAAAACGCAAATGCAAAAAATCCGAAAACCGATAAAAATGGTTTCCCCACAATAATTTTCCAGAGGTTTGTTGATAAAATTGAAAAGGACAACTCCTACCTAACTGATGCACATTGTGATACTCCGTTAGGCGCACACTTTACAAAACTGTGGGTATACTGTAAAACGCACTACTCCGGTAGGCGCACACCTTGCTGAATTAAAAGTTTACTGCAAAACGCTCTACTCCGGGAGGCGCACACCTTACAAATAGTGATTTCTTGTCGTCGTTAGTTTGTACTAAACTGATTGCAAACTAAACTTGCGCAAGGTGTTACAAATTAATTAATCACCGCAACATGACAAGCAGGTTTAGATGTAGTTGTCGGAACTAAATATAAAAGTTTATATAACACAAATATATTGAAAAGGTAAGTTCCGCCGTTACAGGCGCCAATTTTAGGAAACATTTTGCAAAGTGGACTTTCTGGCGCTGGGGAATATTCTATATAAGAGGAAACAAATTACATCTAGCCACATTAGTAGCAACATTCTGCAATAGATGTTGTTCGCGATCCTATTTTGATAGAAATTACTACTATTTGCAATTAGAAGGGACTGCTTTTGTATATTGTCGTGAAAATGACATTTTGCCTAACTCAGACGCACTAAGCTTACTTCATGAATTGTCCGCCTGGAACTGCAGGCTATCATGGTTCAATCTACGATATTCCTGTTATATAGCATTTTTCCTAGCGCCAGAAATTCCATTTAATTGCAGAATGTTTCCTAAAATTGGCGCCTGTAACGGTGGAACTTACCTTTTCAATAGATTTGTGTTATATAAATCTTTTGTATTTAGTTCCGACAACATCATCTAGACCTGCTTGTCATGTTGCGGTGATTATGTAATTTGCAACAGCTGTGCAATTTTAGTTTGCAATCAGTTTAGTACAAACCAACGACGACAAGAAATCACTATGTATTTGTAAGGTGTGCGCCTCCCTGAGTGGAGCGTTTTGCAGTAAACCTTCAATTCAGTAACCTGTGCGCCTACCGGAGTATGTAGTGCGTTTTACAGTATACCCTCAGTTTTCTAAGGCGTGCGCCTACCGGAGTAGAGCATTTCTGACAATTGCGAAATATTGTAAGTTTTGCGCCTAACGGAGTATCACCGATGCACAGTTAACACAATTAATTATATATATATATATATATATATATATATATATATATATATATATACACTTTAATTTTTAACTTAAACCAAATTTAACTTTTATTGCTACTTTTAAAATGATTTTTTCTAAAAATGTTTTCCGAAGAACACTTTTTGGACCAAACACTATGCATTATGTACATTTAGAAGTACACGCAGAGTTAAAATTAACTCCGAGGTTTCATGAAAAGAGTTAATTTTAATTCAATCTACTCCACTCAACTCTGCTCACCCTACTCTCTTCAGTATACTTAAATTTTCTTGTTACTTTGACGGAAATCTTTATTCTTTTGTTTGTAAAAGGCCTAAGCATTACGGTAGGCATTTGTAGGCAGAAGGACAGTTCTAATTAGTAAAGGTCAAATTGTATGCACAAGATAAATTTGTAGTTTTGACTTGTAGGCAGTAGGACAGTTTGGAGCTTTGTTATCGCAAAGCGGTAACTTCAAACAGTAGGCAGAAGTTAAATAGGCATAAGTACACTAAAGCATACTGGCATGTACAAATAATGCTAGGTATGCTCGGTTCATTAACTCGGGACACCCCGTAGCTTTTGGGGGTCCCACGTTGCACTAAAAAAGTTACGCGCTTTCATATAAGCTTGTGTCTGCTCGCTGATTGACCCGTTAGCCTATGTAAAGGCTATAGGTAAGTATAGGAGACGACCCAAAGATGCGTCACCTTTTTTTGAACGGATTTCACATTTTGGGATCATTATTTTCTGACTAGTGAAATCTTAAACTGTGTAAATTGAAACTTTTTGTGGGTGTTATTTTACATTTGCTTTAACCACTCTATCAGTCTGAACCAAATTCTATCCAAATTGTAAAAGTTACGAATTATTTTGTGATTTAAATTTGATGTTGACGCAGTTTAGGAGACGTCTCTTAATGTGCGTCGGGGGAGCCCAAAACCTACGTCAACCGCTTTTAACAACAAATTTACCATGTAAATATTGTTTTATGTTGCTCCAGTGAAATAAGGCAGTAAAAATAACTTATAAACTTAATTTCTTTGCAAAAATATTAGGTGCCGAAGAAGCTGTGAACGTTTGAACTTTTTTATTGTTTTGGGGGTCGAACTCAAGCACTGTTAATTTTTCTCCAGAAATGACAAAGGTTCCTCATTAAAAATGCTCGTGTGAGCTTGCGAAAACTGGGAATAAGTTTTGTATTTGGTAGCTAACACAAAATTGACGATGGCGCACTTTAGGTTCCGTCGTGCACTTTGAAAAACTTGTCTGGGTTTTCTAAACCTGAGGATTTTTTTCAATTTTATCATTTTATTTAAATAAGCTAATTGTCAGCTACTCACAAAAGTTTAAATATTTGAAATC
Organism: Trissonchulus latispiculum; assembly: GCA_030248195.1. Classification (NCBI taxonomy): domain Eukaryota; kingdom Metazoa; phylum Nematoda; class Enoplea; order Enoplida; family Ironidae; genus Trissonchulus; species Trissonchulus latispiculum. Next base: position 10,074 of record JASAND010020252.1, read on the forward strand.
CGTTAACTAATAAGATTTTAAAACTCAAATAACTAGAAATTGGACATTACGCCAAAATTGCTGGACATGAGAAGTTGCAAAAAATATGTTGGGTTCTTGCAGCTGTAATTCAAAGTGTGAGCAAGCGACATCGGAAACTTTTATATCATTGGATAGCTGACATCACGGGCTATCAGCTGCAGTGTTGGCATCTGGGATGGGATCCCATGTGATCCCATGGGATGGGATGGGATGGGATTGAAAACTCATCCCATGTGGGATTAGTGGGGTTTTGTGGGATCATTTTGCCTTACAATGCCTTCAAACACCGTTTCCAAATTTCGAAATAGTGAAACATTTTGGTAAATTTGGCATAAAATTGTGTGTTCAATTTCATGATTGGTGTTTTGATAACTACCAGCAAGGCAGAACATGGAGCTCTTTAATGTGCTGGTATCGCTTTGTGTGAATGTAAGCTTACAGGCTCTAATTTTTATGATGAAGGTTGATGAACATTTTGGGACCAGTCCCGCATTTTTAGGTGAAAAGATAAAAACATCTTTGGTTTGGCCACTATTCTTTCAGTTCGCAATCGCCACCTGATTGGTTGATATAAATGGAAAGAAGTCACCGAAATGAACATTTTTGCTTTTACGACCTTTGACCCATATTAATCTGACAGTTAAGAGAGGTCAATCATGAAAAAATTTTAGAACACAGATTTCGTTCATTTTCATACCTGAACTAACCACATATGTCGTGCATATCAAGCTCAAATTTTGAATTGTTTCGTTCAGTTCTCCGCAAGTTCGAGCCATCAACTGTGTGCAATTTGAATATGAGCGAGTTCTGCAGCCAATTGAAGCAAATTTTCGCAAGTCAACTTCAAGTTATTATAAATAAATATGTTGAAATGCAAAAATGTGCAATTTTGAAATATAGCCTGGTCGTAAAATGCCTGTTTGTAAAAATCAGCAATTTTCACTATTTTACAGATATAAATTTAATTTCTGCGCTAACAAATCTTTACACTGGCAAAGGATTCCAAGCAACATTGGGAATCGTTTGAAACCTTTACTGTGACACTGTGAAATTAGAATTTTTAGTTAGGACCTCTAGTTTGTTATAACATGCAGCTAAACAAAACTTAATGACTCTCATTTTTGGTCACCAAAAGCGACAGAATTTAGCGACTTTCGTGCAGTTCGCTAACGTCAAAAATTAATAAGATTTTTTAAATACGTAAATTCAAAATTCTAATTCCACAGTATCTGTTTAGTGTTTTGAAACTATACAAATATTACCCTGTATCTTAGACCAGTTTCGAGATATTTTGGCACAGAATTATATTACACTAATATTACATATAAATTACCTACACTTTCGATTTCCTATTTCGACATAGCAGACATACAATTACCCCAAAGTGGGTGGCCCCCCTTAAGGAGGGGGTCCATTTTTGGCCGACTTTTCGATCATCTCAGATTTTGCTCATTTTCACATATTTTGTTGTCCGATTGGTATATTTTAACGAGTTTTTGAAATTCAAGTCCAATCTCTGACGGTTAGCGAGTAATTTCACCTCAAAGTTGATGTCAGCATGTGTTAAACACAGGAAACTGAAAAAGTGGTGATTTTTCCGTGCGCCAGAGAAATCTCGCAAACGACAAAACGGAACAGTTCAACACCCAGTTTATATTACAAATACAATCAAGAAGGCTGATTTGTAGGAAGCAGAATTTTAATTAAGGCCTTCAAAATTTCTTAACTAATTTTTGCAGTTTGAGAACAGCCAAATTCGACTGTTTTGCAATGTTGAAATTGGGGGTCAGCAACGTTGATGAAGTATTCTGAAAGCTGTAAAGTCCTAAATAAAAATTCTACTTCCTACAAATCACAGCTCATGACAAGACAGTTCAAACGATACCAATTGATCCTGGTTAGCTCTGCCCGATTTCGAGATTTCTCTGGCACAACATTCTGAATTTTTAGCAAAATTTCGGAAATTCGTGTTTTTTGGCAAATAACATAAGGTTATGTTATGGCAACACAGACCTATAAAATGTTAGACTAACCATTTGCGCACCATTACTGATGACTTTAGGTCAAGTTTGGATACACGTTGTGCAGATTAGCACTCATCGTTGATCGCTGAGGTGAAATCTGATGGTCTGACAACCATAATCGGACAACCGAAATTCGTTAAATTTTATATCAATCGAAAGCTCTCATTGTCGGGAACATTTGTTCTACTTGGACCATAATTTCACCCATTTTCAAATTGCATGTAATTAATGGCCGGCTACTCGCTAAGTACTGAACCAAACTTTTCAAAATTGAAACTCGATTTGCGAAACATGTGTGACAATATTTTGTGTGAAAGTGAGCAAAATCCGTGACCATAAAATTTTTCATTGTGGACCCTTAAGTTAGTATAAGCCAAACATA
>JASAND010020252.1:17500-27701 GCA_030248195.1 Trissonchulus latispiculum
ACTGGGAACGTAAGTTATATAAATTATATTTACGATGCCAGGATATGGCGATTCTCGAAAAGAAGGGCATTCTCATTTAATCATTGTAGAACATTTGTTACTGCTTTTGTGATTATTTATTTATTACAACTTTATACGAAAGTAAAAGCAATGTACACATGGGAATGGTTTTATTGTATTATGGGATTGTGTTCCAAGTAGCATTCTAATTTCTATATTCTCCGTTTAGCCAAACAACAGCATTCTATCTCACCTTGTTAAAATAGCCAGCGACCAGTTTCTTCCTACGGATAAGGACTGTCTTACAACAGGTCAGAAATGATACCGGGACCGCATCATTCTTCTAATTATTATTTCTCACTCTTATAATCACAAATTGGCTAACACTTTATTCATACATATGAGAAGCACAACGTATATAGTGGCCTAGTTGTAAGAAATGAAATTGTCACTTCAGAACCTGAGACCCGAAAAATTCGGGCCTCGCGAGGGACTCGAACCCACGACTTTCGGATTAACGCTCCGTCGCTCAGCCAACTGAGCTACCGAGGCTACAGTCGCACCAAGCTAGAAGGAGTTCGTATCCAAACTGAAGTGACAATGAATTAGTAATGCGTTATACAACGTTTGTAATGACTGCCAGATTTGTTGTGAAGCAATTGCCTGAATTTCTCCTGAGTGAAGTCGAAAGCCTACAAAGAATAAAATATTTTCATCCAAAAGATGTTTGTTTGAAGCGGAACTTATTTTTAAACACTAATGTAGTGTTTTGCTAACCTCCTTCAGTAGTATATAGAGGGCATTTGGTGGAGTATATATTAGTTGGAGGGTAGGAGGAGATTTTCAGCACCACAGGTTAGGAGGAGGCACAGAAGATTCGCAAAGTTAGGAGGGGGTTATGATCTCCTCACCACCCCAGCTCCTCATATCCTCAAGCTCCTCAAACCCCAACCCCCTTATGTGAGTCCAAATACCTTCTATTTACTACTTTCATCTGCCAGAAAATTCCACGTAATGTTGATATCACGCTTGTAACCTGTGGTTAAAAGTCAACATCAGCTGAAGCGGGGGCATACAACTTTGTGTGCAAAAGTAGCTTCTGCGTTTTTGATGACTTCAATAGGTACTTAAAATACAAATAAGGTTCAATTGCCGCTTCTTCAACTGGACCTTACTCACCGAATCACGCTGATCTTTTATAATTTTATTTTTCTGACTAAGTTAGCAAATAAAAAGGAACGTTCTAATTTTGCACAGTAATGGATATGTAGCCTGCAAAATCAGCAAATGTTGAGAAAAAATTATTGCATATTATATGGAACAATCGTTTATATTATTAAAAATCTTTGTAGGAGAAATCAGCGATGTCCAAGGAACGCCCTTCGATCTTCGAAATGAAGTTTTGCTAAAGGATAGCATACCGCGCTTGCCTAGGAAAGGATATGATGTGTACTACTGCTTTCAAGCTGATGATAAACTGAAACAGATGGCCGAGTAAGTTGTATGTCCAGTCCATAACTCCTCTATTACACATCTGAAGTTTAAGGTCAAGGTTTAAAGTTCTTTAGCATTTGGTTACTGCAAATCATGTTTTGTCTTCTCAAAAATTTGCATTGCGTCAAAAATTCTTCATCACTTTGTATGAAATGTAAATAGATATGTCTATTATCTAATGTAATAATGTTTGTGTTAATGTTTGTTTTGTGTGAATTATGATTCAACTGGTAGTATATAATACGTAGTAAAGTAACAGTAGGTAATGAAAATTAGGGCCTTTTTGTTCATCCATCCCAAGGGCTAGAAAATTTAAAACTAGGCCAGTTGACCAAAATTAGGTACGCGGTCGAATAATTTTAGACAGCTATACCTACAACATATATATATATATATATGTATATATATATATATATGTGTGTGTGTGTGTGTGTGTGTGTGTGTGTGTGTGTGTGTGTGTGTGTGTGTGTGTGTGTGTGTGTGTGTGTGTGTGTGTGTGTGTGTGTGTGTGTGTGTGTGTGTGTGTGTGTGTGTGTGTGTGTGTGTGTGTGTGTGTGTGTGTGTGTGTGTGTGTGTGTGTGTGTGTGTGTGTGTGTGTGTGTGTGTGTGTGTGTGTGTGTGTGTGTGTGTGTGTGTGTGTGTGTGTGTGTGTGTGTGTGTGCGTGTGTGTGTGTGTGCGTGTGTGTGTGTGCGATTGTTAGTGTTTTTAAACTTTTCAGGTAATTCAGCGGGCCCGAAAATTGGGCTATGTACTATACAATTCTGTTGTTAAACGATTGGCATCAATTTGTAATCGTTATGAATAAAATTGAACTTCAGAATTCGTCCATTTATAGTGTTACGTGCCACGATTCTGGACTGAGATTGCAAGTTTCATCCACACAAAAAGGCTTGCAATTTTACAGTGGTCAGTTTATCAACGAAAACGACGAAAGTGGACAACAATTTGGTGCATTCAGTGGTCTTGCTCTTGAGCCACATGGCTATCCGGATGCCATCAATAAGGTATATAATAAATATCTGTTTCAGTCTTAATACAGTAATTAATACATTAGTATGTAAGTCCATGTATGTAAGTATGAGTATACGATACTTAAAGAGCATGACAAGCTATATCCTCTGCACGCCATCGGCTGACCCCCCTCCAGAAATTAGACCTCCCCTTGACCCCGTCCCAATACTTGTGCGGTGTCCAAACGGGGGATTAACTCTTTGTTAGTATACCTACATGAAACGCTTGAAGGAGGCCCAATTTATGTACAGGGTCTAAGCTCTAAGCTTGTAGGATTTACACATCAGTGTACAAAATAGAAAAGCGCAAGCTCGATCCCCGTTTGGGCCTCGTTCATGTATAGGGGCGGGGTGAGGGGGGGGAGGTCTGATTTATGGCGGGGGTCTGTCATAATACATAGCGTATGACTCTTGTCATACTCTTATGTATTATGTACTCTTGGTCCATTCAAGCAAGAGTGCAATGGCAAGAGTGATATGCCCCCTTTTCTAGCTCCCCCGTTGTTTAAAAATATTAAATGTGAAATTACTTATTGTTTCAGCCAAATTTTCCTTCCAGTGTACTGAGAAGTGAAGAAATCTATCGAAATAAAATTGTGTACAGGATTGATCAAATCGTATAAATTGTCTACTCTATGTCCCGCTTCTTTGCATCCTTTCCAAGTCAAAAAACGGTGATATTAAAAAATTTAATTTCCGTTTGAATGTTGGTTTTTGATGGCTTGTGAGAAAATTGCTCTTAGATTCGATCAAATAATAAATTACTCTAAAAGCTCTGAGGTTTTGTATTTATTATTATTTACGTGCTGATTCTGAATGCGGATTTTGTACTTTGGTATTTTGTTCTCAGAGTTTCGTTCGCCTTCTTGTTCAACTTGATTGTTTTAGTGTAGTCCGGTTCGTTTGTCAATAAATTTGTTGTATTGCTCAATCTGTTTATATTGCTTGTGGCACAACAATTGGGGAATCAGATGGGGTATTTCTATTGTTTTAGAACGGCCAAATTTAAATGACCGGCAGCCGCCGACCGTTGCTGTTCTTATCCGGCGGCCGCCGGTAAGGAATCGTGTCAAAATTAAGATTAAAATTTAGCGTGTACACGATTTATTTACACGTTTAAATTCGTGTAAGCGGTATGTTTGATGTCAACTTTTTGAAGTTTTTTCAAAACTGTGCTTTTAAGTCAGTGCTGTAGTAACAGCACAGAAGCTGAGGCTCACATATATTCATGTTTCTGTATCAAAGTTAGTCAGCAGCTGGTTATTTTCAAAACAAGAAAGTGAAGCCAAAACATTACCATAAAAACAAAACGTTTAGAAATCGTGTACGTTTTATTGAAAACGTGTCAAGAATCGTGTAAATTTTATCGTGTACACGATTTTATTTTTGACACGCTTCCTAAGTTCGTGCATATGAGAGCAAAAATTGAATAAAGTGTTGCATTACTTTTAACTGCTGCGGTCAACACGCTTCAAATTTTGCACACATGTTTATAGCATCAGAAGACATTCGAAATTTGGGCATAATCGGATGCCTACAAGAGATTAGCTCTCAAACTAAATATATATGCCAAACTTTGGCGTATACGGAAGAAACACGTCGGCTCCTGCAATAGCCTTATGTAATGGAAAAGGCAAAATGAACCCTAAAAATGTACAGGGAAAAGCTTAGCTTGTGGGAGACTGTGACTCTTGATGGAAATGATTTGAGCTCTTAATGAATGGCGTGCTTGTGAAATTTTGATGTGAACTGTGAAACGTCCGAGCATTGTATAAAGTAACTGTTCTGCAGTTACCAGAGTTGCCAGTCAGTGTGAAACCCCCCAGAAACTTATTATTAGGGACATAGGTTCTAGTGTAAATAGGAAGAATAAGACATAAAATAGTACTACGCGCACGCAAACGACACGAAAATGGAATAGAATCTCAGTGGAACGTAGTTTAAGGAAACTCAGGTAGGTTATTAGCCAATAACGGAGGGGTCGTTACCCTTCCCGGGCCCGCAATAGGCCCTAATACGGTTTTCCGTATAATGGAGGAGTCGTTACTCTTCCCAGGCCACGAATAAGGCCTCACATTATCAAGAAACCACTCAGAAACTGTTTAAAATAGCTAAACATCATCAAGGGAAATGAGTTCGACGAAGGAAGTTGTTTAATAACCAGCAAGTTAACAAGAAACCACGAGTTTAAAACGTTTTACGCGGCTAATAAGTGCGAATATTGGAAGATGGGTCAAAATAAGGTCACAATTCACCCATCAGGGGCATGAAATAGTATTAAGTAGTGTTCATAGGTACTAATTAGGTATAATCTGCATTAATTAGGCAATAATTAGTCAAATTGTGTAAATTTTGGTCAAAATATAAGTTGGTCTTATCTGAAAGGCAATTCTCTGCTGATTCTAAAACTCCAAACCCGGTCACCTAACTCCCAATATTGCGAAAGTTATAAGTAAAAGAAGTTTTGAATGGTTACATTTTAATTTTGTAATATTGGCCTTAAGTGACCTTATAACAATGCGTAACTACGTGTGAGGTTACGCCCATTCATGTTTCCATTCACACCCCCAGAGCCTCTGCTGGCTCTCTCCCAGCAGAGACTTGCCTCGCAGGGAAAGATTTAACACATAACTATAGCGTGAAATTACGTTCGGAGGGGGCTTAACCCCCTCCCTAATAATTTAAAAGAAACGAAAACAGTTAGTCCTAGGTAGTTAAGTACGTAGATTATTAGTATCTAGTTTATAACTTCTAGAAAATTACGTAGTTATTAGTATGCATATTTTTATGCAACAATTGCCCTTCCTTTTTCCTTTCTAGTTAGACTTAGAGTCTTGGCGAGGAAGGACAATTGTTGCTAGAATCAACGGGCGGCTTCCCTTGTCTACGGCCGAAAGGTCAAGTCTAAAAAGAAAGAAAGGGGCCAGGAGACAAGGGAAGGCCCAAAAATAATAAATATAAAATTTACTAAATAATACGCCCGAAGTGGCAGTTAATATTTATTTTTCGGTATTCGGCCCCGAGTGGCCTCCATTTTGTACAACTTTGTTTTTCAATTCTTTTAATTCCATTTTTAAAGCCGGTAATTTCCCCTTTGGTTACCTTTACGTGGTAACCAAAAAGTCTGCAAAGTTTCCCAAAATTCAGCTTGGGAAATCCATCAAATTTGGGGTCAGTTGGAGGGTAATAACTCTATTATCTCATTAATCTCCCCTCCAACGGACCAGCCGCGTGGCCAGCCCGAGTTGGGCACACGCTTTAACATAGGGAGCTTCCAGAAAGTTCTGGAAGCCCCAATAAAAATCAAAGAGACTCCGCCAGAAAAGCAAACACCAGTGAGCTGTCAGACTCCTGTCAGCTCACTGGAAAAATTCAAATCTCAGTCAGTGTTCGTCTGAGGTTGGCCGAGAGCGGCCGTATGTTTCTCTCTCTAGCAGTACGCTTTCCCGTTGTGCCAGCGATTTGGCCGGGAACAAAAAGCGTACTTAGGACTCGAGTTAGGGGCCCCTTCTGACCCACACTGGTCAGAAGGGATGATCTGAGCGAACACGACGAACACCACACGTTGAGGGCCGGATGAGCGCACTATGCTCGGCCAGGAACTGCACCAGGAACGCACTTTTAGGGATTTTTAGGAGGCCTTTTGGCCTAAAATTCTCACTTTTTGCGGCCTTCGGGCCTTGTTTAAAAACCAACTTTATACAACCAAGCCACGGCCTGAATGGCCTTAAACTTTACAGGGGCTTACGCCCAAACATTTGGTGTATTGATGTCTTTTTTGGGGTTTGTGATTATGAATTGGGATTTTGAGTGGGGACCCACCCCTGAGCTGAGGTAGGAGGTCCCTTGGTTACGACCTCACATTCAGAACTGAGTTAGTTTAGGGACTGTTTTTCCCCACAGCCGGCAATTAGGAATTGCCGGCCATATTCGCAAAAATAGGCGCTACTGAAGCAACATTATTGTCTGTAACTATGTATTGTGATTGTGAAATGTAACCTTGTGTCGGCATCAAAATAGTAGGAACCCAAAAAGGATCTGAATCATTTTAATCATCAATTATCAAGCTATTTTAAAGGGAATGGCCGACTTCCCAGTGTTAATTTAAGTAATTTAAAGCTGTCCTTAGCGGGTATGTTGTGTGATTTGCTTCTTTAGTAATAATTGCCCAAGCAATTATTACTCGTTCCTTTTCCCAAAACTACCAAAGTTCTCAAAATCCAACAAAATTTTCTTTCCTCAAAGTTCTCAAAGTTCCAAAGTTCAAAGCAAAGCTACTGGAAGAGGTTAATCCAAGTTAATCCAGAATTAGAACCATAAAGTATGCATACTATAAGTAGGTAGGTCTTGTTAGGGAATAATTAGGATGCATTTCTGTCTGTGTAATCGTTTGTGTCAATATTGTTAGGATTTGTTGTGTGAATGAGACCCCCCAAATTTACGTAAGTGGCTGCCTGGGTAAACCCCTCATGGAGTGTGAGGTTCCAGAGCTAGCCTTCTGTTCAAGGTGTGAATTAGCAATCAAAATTGTGTGACTGTGAGTGTGAATGAGGGCATACCATGTAAACCCCCTTTGTGTGATAAGGGTATTGGGACTGCCAGTGTGAATGAATAAAATAGTCAGATAGTAGGCAGGAAGGTGGGCCAAATTGAGTAGCAATTTGGACCCAAAATTAGGATAAATCATAATCTGTAATGTTAGTTAGTCGGATGTGTAACTGCTGTAAAAGTGCTAATTCTGGAGTGAGCGTTGTAGGAAATTTATATAAGAAAGGAAGGTAATTTTGGCGATTTAGGCAGGTTTGGCAGCCTAGGGTCACGGGGACCCCCATTAGGCCTGCCAAAACCTGCTGGATTTCCGGTCATCCGTGTAGGTTGCCCTGCGATTAGGGGGCGGATGAGTCGCATTCACGGAATCCAGAATTAGCCAAATCAGGGCCAGATTAGAACGGTTTAAACTATTATGAAATTAATCCAAAAACCTTAGTTTTATAGGGTAGACATCCGATTAGCGGACTAGTAATTTAGTTAGTTCTAGGTAGGGAAATGTCTGTAGTTTTGTTGTGATAATTAGTGGATGTTCTTAGATATTGGGAAATAGCTGGCTTTACGATAGGGATACTAATGGCCTTGGTTTAGAAGTAGCATGGGTTCACGGTCGTTACCGTAATCATTTAACTTCCCATGTGAAAGGCTAAAAGATGAGCCAATCTAAAAGAAAAGAAGTAGACCCGTGCTGAGATTCGAACTCAGGACTCCGGATTGATGGATCCAGTGCTCACCCATTTGAGATACACGGGTTATAATTAGAACAAGATTAAGCCAGCCAGTAGGTTTTATTCTAAGTCTGCTGTTTCAGTCCCAAACCTGCAAGCGAATAGTAATAAGGATGTTACATTAAAACACCCGGTACTTGAAAGTTAACATTAATATTAGGAAGGCCTTAGTTAGTTCACAAGTTAACAGTAATATTACGCAGGCTTTAGTTAGTTAATCTAAGTAGGTAGGTATGCATTAGTTAGGGCAATTATTGTAAGTATTTAGCAAATGACCATCTTCCAATATCAGAAATGCACTATAAAATGTCCAGTTTCGTACACATATTTGATGTAGTCTTTGGGTCACGGGAAATGGACCCATTTCCCGTGACAAATCAACGAAATCAGGCCAGTCACAGGCCGAAAATATTTCTATTAGTCAGTCTTACGGTTTTCTCTAAAGATTGTGCAAAATTTAGTCGGAATCAGTGTTTTCACGCTAAAACGGCCCCAGAAGGCCGATCTGTGTAAGGAAAAAGACAAAAGCAAATGAAGTCTGAGTATAGGTAGCAAACAGCACAGGTTTTGTACATCTCTCAAGAACATTTCGTCTAATTGCCAGTTCAGTCAGGCCCAGCCGGGCCCAAGGTGGAAACCTCACGAATCACCTCGTTCTAGCCGAAATTGCGGCAAGTTTAACCAAATTCTGATGATACAAGTTAGTAAAGGCCAGGAAGGCCCAATTGGTGACAAGAAGTTACCAGAAACGGTTAATATTGTCAAACAGGCAATAACCAACAGTTTTCAGTCAATTCTCAAGTTACAAGTTCAAATGGGGCCCAAAATGCACATTTTGGGCCTGGAAAGCAAAGGAACGAGTAATGGTTGCTGGGTTCGATTCCCGCACCATAATCTTGTACTAATGGGTTTTAACCCATTTGATTCAGGTGCGGAGACGAAGCTACGCTGCTCTATCCGAATCTGATCTGCCCGTGGATCTTATCAGTCTTGTGTCTCTCAGATAGTCAGAGCCAGTAGTTTACCAGTGGACCGCAGAAGTCCGGATTAGTGAATCAGTAGTCAGTCAGTCAGATAATCAGGATCAGTCATTTTGGAAGGTACATAGACGGCTTGTATTGCCGAGTAGCGGATTTAAGACAGAGACAGCGAGCGTAGCACCGCCTGATCAAAGTGGGAGGTTAAACCAGAAACCGAAAGGCCTAAATCTAATCACTTGGAAAAAGGACTAAAACTCTATTTCTTTATTTCGACCTCATCATGTCATCAACCGTTTTTGTCATCAGTTTTGTGTCGGGAGGCGTTTCTCCCGTGTCTCTGGCCTAAGCGCCACCCCAACCTCAGTGAAGAAGAAGAAGCCTTAGATTCATTGAACTGTGTAGTTGTTTAATTTACATTAATTAGGAATAGGTAAGGCAGAACCAGGTGACTCCCCATTTTCTCTATTTCCTCAAAAAAGCCAGTTCCGTACAGTAACCCTGTCTAGGTGTTGGAGCGGACCTTCGGGAAAGCAGTGTCCAACGATTCGGGGACTCACCCATAGACCGACCCCAGGTTTATCTCAGCTAATAATTGGTTGTTTGTAGTTTGTTGTTTTGTAGTTTGATAATCCGTTTGTAAGGACGGATAAAGAGTCGCACAGCACAAGCATATAGGCGCACGAGAAAGCATATAGGTAATTGGTTAGTAGAGAGAGAGTTGGAGACAGTGTAATAGTTAGGTAGTGAAGACAGAGTGTAATAAAAGGAAGAAGAAGAGGTACCACTGAACCTTGTCCCTAACTTAAACTATACAACTTGGGTAATATTATCCTAAATTAGGATAATATTAATAATAACCTAAAGAGGGTAACTGGCAACTCTGGTACAGTAAAAGTGTATACTGTACTGATCTGTAATTGTATCTGTTTTGCACAGCTTGTAACGACCCCTGTCCATACTCATATTGTAATTGTAGTTTGTAATCTTGTCAAAGAGTGTCCCCGTAATACCTGTAACAAGTTTAGTAAATAATTGGTGTGTCAAGACTTAGAGTCTCAGAGTATAACAGAGAGGCGCGATTGTCTCTGAAAGTCAGGCGCGTTAGCCTAAAGATTGGATCAGGACTACTCAAAGGTAAGTTCTGGTCAGGAAGCCGAAGAGTCATTATCAATCCAGCGATCAAATTCAAGCAAGCGCTGACCCCTCTTGCTGATCAGCTGGAATCCAGTGCAACAAACGAACTCACGAAGAAGACCCCTACAAAGGTTGGCTGCAGGGAATCTCTGATTTTGGAACACCACCTTTCGGAGATCCGGTGCCTAAGTCTACTTCTATAAGTGGACGTGCTGACCTTCCGTGTAATCAAGTGCAGAGCGGTTTCTGTCACTAGACCGGAGAGCAGAGCGTTTTCTGTCTCTGGAGACTAGCAACTTCATTACA
>JASAND010020253.1:0-18402 GCA_030248195.1 Trissonchulus latispiculum
TCTTAGGGATTGAGTTATGGAAATAGATAAGAAAGTTCCAGTGGATACCGTGTACATCGATATTAGCAAGGCCTTTGATACTGTTAGCCACTCAAAATTACTTTTCAAATTGAGAAAGTACAAGATTCCTACTAAGTTTATTAAATGGATAGAATCCTTTCTATCAAACCGGTCTCAGGTTGTGACGGTGGGTGGGATGGATTCGCAACGTTCAAAAGTTTTGAGTGGTGTTCCACAAGGTAGTGTTTTGGGTCCCTTACTGTCTCTAGTGTATATAAATGTTGTTGTTGTTGATGTTGTAAACCGTGTCGACTTTAGCAAAATACAGATATATGCTGACGATACTAAATTGTATCTCCCCTGTAAGACGGTTGCTGACTATGAGAAGTTTCTTAAGGTGCTGGTATCGTTTTGTGCAGTGCTTTTGTGGGTATTTTTTGAAACGCCATAAGTTTGGCAATTTTCTGAGTTGGAAAGAGCTTTATACATCATTTTAAAGCTTATAATCTGTAGATTCTCATGAGAGTACGAAACTAGTAAAAATCCCCAAAAAATAGCGAAAATTTTCTGACATACTGACACCTGACAGGCTGAGTATCGACCAAAAATTTTTGAACATCGATTTCTCAAAACTGTGGAATGAGCCAAAATTTTTTCTTGTGCTGTCCTATAAAGGACATGTGGGCCGAGGGACATTTTTTTGGATTTGGCTTAGCAGGTCTTAACGGTCAAGAAAATCCATTAAATGTGCGGTAACACGAAATTTCGTAACTTTGCATTGAGTTTTCTCGCAACTGGAGATGTTTTAGCTCAAACCAAGAAAAATGTCCCTCCGCAATAGTGCGAATTCTCATTTTGCCAAAAATCACGCGAATCCATTGGGTAGTTTTTGAGAAATCGATGTTCAAAACAAAATAATCGCAGTTTTGCCAAAATGGTTTTTCGGCCAAATCTATAGCTTAGAGCAACAAACTCCGGCTAATAGGCATTGATAAAATGTGCAATGAGACTGTGCATCGATCGAGTATAAATAAACCAAAACTATCCGCACGATTTGGCAGTAATTTTGAAAAAACTGATTTTATCGAAAACGGCCATTTTTGGACCCCAAAAATAGTTTTTTGCTTATACCGACTTAACCACTAGACATAGCTCAAAAGATGTAAAAGCAAAAATGTTCAATTTTGCGCCCTCTTTCCAGCCATACCAACCAATCTGGTGTCTCGACTATGGGCTGAGAGAATAATGGCAAAAACCAAAAATTTCTTATCGTTGCACCTAAAAATGCGGGACTGGTCCCAGAATGTTAAAGAGCACCGAAATAGTGCATTTGAAAAGTTTCATCCACCTTCATAAAGAATTAAAGCCTATAGGGTCAAATTTACACAAAGCGATACCAGCACCTTAAAGATATAGATGGTGTTTTTAGGTGGGCAAAGGAAAACCAGTTAAAAATCGCTCTTGAAAAATGTGTGATGATGCATTTTGGGTTCAATAATCCGGGTCGAAACTATAAGATCAATAATGTTACTATCCCTTGTGTAGACAGCGTTCGAGATCTGGGAGTCATTTTTGACAATAAGCTTACCTTTTCTGAACAATGCGAAAAAGTCCATGTTACTGCATCGGCTCGTGCTAACGTGATTTTTAAATGTTTTATTTCTCGGGATTGGGCTTTCATGGTGGCTATGTTTGTAACGTATGTGAGACCCCTCCTCGAGTATAATTTTTCGGTCTGGAGTCCTTACACTAAAAAAGACATTATTTTGATCGAAAATGTTCCAAAGAGGTATACGAAAAGATTTCCCGGTTTAAGGAATAAATCATACTACGAAAGACTGAAAACGTTAGGTCTTGAAACGTTGGAATCACGTCATATTAAGGCTAACCTCTGTCAGTGTTATCGTTTAGTGAATGGGCTTGAAAAAGTTGACCTTACTGATTATATTATGTTCAGGGGTGAATCGGGTTTACGGGGTCATAATTTGATGTTGTAGAAACGAAAAAATGCATTTTTTCGGTAACAGGGTTGTCAACGTCTGGAATTCTCTCCCTACAGAAACTGTGAATGCTACTAGCTTACAGTCCTTTAAATTATAACTGAAAGACACAGATATGTCGATGTTTTGTAAGGTATTTCAGGCAGAATGACTGAGCTTTTTGTGTTTTAGACAGTCCTGTTAGTATATATATTTTAGTAATTTTGTTTCTACAATTGTAAGATTTTATATGGAGGCGCACGTAAGTAATTGTCTATACAATTCTGTGTTGTCCTATTCAGTAAACATTTTTATGATCTTTTGTATATATATATAATTTCTTTGCGACTTACTGAATAAACTGTTTGTTTGTTTGTTTGTTTGTTTGTTTATGGTACCCCTATTAGAGTCAATCATCGTGGCGCAAACCGTTTTTCCAAATTCCGTCCCTAGAGCGAGAAATCCAAGTTCGAAGTTTCGCATTTTCGTGAGTTTTTGACGGTCGGCATGGCTCGTCTTTAATGCCGCAAAACTAGAGCTTGGAACAACGGTTTGGTATCAAACGACCAGACAACAACAGTAGGTCTTGGGAAAGTAATTGCTAAAAATTATAGCCCAAACCGAGCAGCGAGACATCCGGTTTGGGTAAATACTTGGTGTTTGACGAGGTGGTTAGTGTAGGTCGGTAACACACACTTTCGCATATTACTCTCAACCCGAGATAGGGAAACGGCCAATGTTTCTACCATTTCAATCCACCCTGTGGGACTAACATTTGCTGAAAAAATAAGCCAAATTGTTTTGGGCTTTGGAAGGCAAATTGGCACCAGAAGAGGCATCGGCCGCTTATTGGGAAATGCCAAATTTTGCAATATTTTACTTCTATAGCTTGATAGGAACAGAATAACCGTATACCCTTACATGAGATTATTACTCTATAAGCAAAGGAAGCAACCTAAGCCAGAAACTACTTTATTCGGTTAAGTTACTAGTAGTAGACTACGTTTTGAGTTTGAAGTCCACGTCGAAACCAGGTTGGCATAGCTTGCCATTTTGCGAGCGCTAGCGAGAAAAGCATGCATTTTTGGGACTTGTGTCTATTAGAAAAGTTGTTCAGCTTGTCAAAAGCTTTCGAATAAGCTAAAATTTGTTCTGTTTCGAACAACTTTAATTTTCACGATTTTTTACACCGTTCTCGAAAATTACGAAATTTTGAATTCTTCTTTTTTAACTTACCCTCCCCCAACCTTCGGCTACGTAAAGAATTGTAAATTTTTGAAAAAATTTTCTCAAATTTTGGCTTTGAATCGCTTTAAAATGGTGTAAAAACGCCTGGAACGTTAAAAACAAGCTTTATTTTGAAGAAAAAAGGGTGAAAACAAAAATTTTCCATTTTTTGGCCATTTTTGCAAATTTCTGAGATCCAAGTTTTGGGAGGGGGGTTTTCCATTTCGTCACATCACATTTCCCATCACATTTCGGGGGTCGACCACCGAAGTTCCAAGTTTCACCTCCCAGGCCCCCAGACCCAAAGTTCCAGGGAAACTATGGTGGGGTTTGGGATTTGGCCATTTTGGAGTGGAGGGGGGTAAATGGTTTCAAAATTTTTCTAAATGATTTCCAAATTAGAAATTAATTATTAGTTTGCTAACTATACCACGAAGAATTATTGTGGTTTATTTTTTGCTATTTAACGTTTTTGCTTGCTTGCCATTCAAAAGTTCTTATATTAAGGTGGTTGTACCACTACCGGGGTGGACTTTGAATTGAACGGATACATATGATCGCAGTACAGGTAGGACGATTTCCTAAACCTTGTTGCATTAAGTATATAAACAATTACAGATACATATTTTAGCAGTTTTGGTTGAACAGTCCACTGTTAGGTTATGGAAGTATTAACTCTACCTGAGTTATGCAATTATTTTCACATTCCAATTCCAAAGGAAAAATGTCAAATCCCAAAATTAGCTCAAATTCATGAATATCGTATTCTTACCTCATTAAACACTATTTTTGATAGTTTCTTGTTCTGAGGTCATAAATTAACTTTCAGAACATGTCCCGAATATTTTTCCATTTTTTTCCGATGCGTCAAAAAACCCAAATACAATTTCGTCAGATTTGACATACCCCCACCTACTATGACCCACGGAAAAGGTTGTAAATAGTGTGAAATTGCTGGAAAAACTCAGAAAACATGATATTTCATTGTAAAAATCGTCAAAATAACGTTAGGAATATTTTTCCATTTTTTCCACCCCATCGGAAAAAATGGAAAAAAACGGAAAAAACCTTTTTTCCAATCATTTTTTTTCCGCGCCCATCTCTGAAGACTCAAACTTAAACAACAACAATAGTTTATTGGCTCAACCAGTAGATACGTCAAGTTATTAAGATGCTCCCATCAAGAACTGCGTCTTCTGATCATATCAACCAGTTATGCCAAGGCTGATGATTTTGGGAACAACGCAGGTAACTGCAAAGCTACCACGAACATTTGTTAGCTGCATGCTTAATGAAAAATAATTTGTTAATGGTGTAGAGAATGCATCAATGCTGAGCTAATTTGAAGCATTAATGTACACTTTGTGCACGTTTCTAATAAAGTTAAACGCCCAATTTTTTCAGGGGGCAAAGCCATGATTTCGGGGAGGACGCCGGCCGGCGGCCCCCCCGTATCTACGCTAGTGTATAATATAATAATGAAGTCTATAATTTTATATATAATATATAATCGCCAAACATAAGCGTATTTAGTGATTAAATACGCAAAAATGGACTAAAAATCTACGGTGAAGCCGGGGAATTTTTGAAAAATTGGCATTTTGAGCGATTTTTTTCAGGGCAAAATTTGGTATATATATACCAAACGGGGCGGGCACCCACTTTCTCTGGGGGGAAGGGTGTTTATGGGGCGCCCCACCCCCACTAGAATATATAAGCCCAAGATTTGGGTTGGGGTTGGGCCCCCTCCCCAGAAATTTCGGGGGCGGGCCCCCTTTTTAGACCTCCCTCACGAACGACCCCCCCTCTAAACCTCCCCCAAAAATGTTTTCTATTTTTATGCCAAAAATAGCATTTTCAGCCATTGCTAATTCCAAAAAACCATCCAACCATTTGTAATTTTTACATTAGGCGGGTTTTAAACTAGGAAAGCCAATATGTTTCTAACTCCAAAACAAGGTCAATATTGAGTCAGAAAATCAATAAAGCTGTAAAAATGTGTATTTATTACAATAATGAACATTTTTAGCCAAAAATTTGGACATTTTTGAAAAAGTTTGCAAAATTTACTGTAAAAACACTCAATGTTTTGCCAATATTTCGCGCCTTCTACCCCCCCCCCCCCCATCCCCGGGGGCGCACCCAGGATTTTAAAAGGGGGGGGGGTCGAGCCGAAAACATTTTTTGCCTTCGCCTGACACGTTTACGCTGGGGGGAAGGGGGGTGGCGGCGACGAAGTTTTCAACAAAGAGTTCGTTTTGGGAGCCACAAAAATGACGAGATTTAAGAGTCGTCGCGTCGCCAGCCGACACGGGGGTCTGGTGGTCGGAGCCCCCCAGAAGTTGAGAAAATTTTTGAAGTTTTGAAAAAAGCCGTAATGGAAATGTCTAAAAAGATTTCAATAATGATTTTCTGACTCAATATTGATCTTCTTGAAAGATTTCAAATTTTTAATTTTTAAATTTTAAAAATAGAAATAGAAAAGCGCTGCGGGCGCGAAAAATTTTCATAATTTTTAATTTGCACTAAAAATAGCTCAATTTTTGCTTTCTCCCCGAAAATTCCCGGGGGGGGAGGTCGGACAAAAAGGGGGGGGGTCGGAACCCCCCCCCCCCCTGGGTGCGCCCATGCCCGTCCCCCCAAGTTGGGGTGGGGGGGGGTCCGGTTGCCCCCCAAAAGTTTTCGGGGTGGTTTGGAAAAATGGCTGGGGGTTACCCCCTCAAACCTCCCCACAATTACACCTATGACCGAAAGTGGCTGGTCCATGGAAGTACCTTGCCATGGTGGACCGGCAGAACTCATTCTCCCCCTGGTCTTTCCGGAGAAAATGGCAACAAATGGCTTCCCACACCCTGGCTCCTAATGGAGGGAGCCCAGACCCATGCAACGGGTATATACCCCACTGGAATAGGAATCCCCGGGAACAGGCCTCCCATCCAGCCCGCCTATATCTCACGTCACTCTCTGGACCGATTTCTAATCAGAAGGGTGGAGCCGGCGTCAATATCGGAGAATCATGGTGTCATCATTACCACCATTGAATTCCCTGCTGGGGTATCTGCTCCAGCCTCTGCGCAAGAAACTGCTGTCAACAGTGGTCTGGAATGAATTTACGACCGTCTCCGGCACCATGGTCAATCTCTTCCGGAAGTCAGAATTTGCACCGACTCTGATCCAGAAGAATCTGGCCCATTGAAATCGATGTCCCATCTGAAAACGGTAATCTGGCATAAGCTCTGTCAGATCTCCCAACTTGGCAGCCACATAACCCTTCACTAGGTACCTAGCCACGTTGGAATCCAGGGAAACGAAGCAGTTGACAGAGCGACCAAGTCTGCGACTGCCCTGGAACAAGATCAGATTGGAATTGACCTAACTACTGCCAGGGCTGCCATCAAACGGCACATTAAGGAAGATTGCCGCAGACTCTAGGCTCAGTATGACACCGACGATACTTACGATGCCCAACTGCCAGTCGACACTTTACGCGAAGAAGATTTGACCCGGAAGGAGCGTTGCATTCTGTCACAACACCGTTGCAAAGGCTACTCCCTACTCCTAGCCAAACAACGGTTCCGAATGGAACTATCCAATTCTCCAACCTGCCCGGAATGTGATAGTGAGGAGGAGGACCTACCCCACCTCCTCCTGCACTGTGCAAACCATACTTCTGCCCGTCGGGGCACCTGGGGACAAGGCTGCGCCTGGAAATCCTATCCAAGGGTCCCCCGGGGTTCTGGCTTTCCTCCGGGATGTGGGGCGGATCTGATCCGTCCTAACCACATTGGGTCCCCCCCAAGCTGGTCCAGGAACAGGAAGAAAGACCGAAAGTGGCACTTTTATTTTGGGGAAGAGTGTTCTGGACTTTGGAGTACCCCCGCTCTGCCCAGTGGAATAAGCACAGCATATGTTTGTTAAGGTTGAGGTCTGTCTGTGGCTTTTTATCTTTGGGATTTGTTTTGTGTATATATTAATATAGAAGCTCTTAAAATGAGTCGCGAAGGATCTTCTGACGTTGATATTCTTGAGGCCTATTGGAAAATCGTTAAAGAAGACTCTGGAAATTTCGATGCTTGGACAAATCTGCTGCAATATGTTGAGCAGCTTGTAAGTTTGAAGTCTGTTTGACATAACATGCCATCTTTTTTTGCTCAAAAAAGTGCGCAATGACGCACTTTTTTTCTGAAATGAGCAAAAAATTTTGGGCTTTTGCGCACGCGTGCGCACCTTTTCTAGCGACACGGAGAGAAATATTTCTGAAAATTAGCTGCTCAAAGTGCTTAGAAAAATTGTTCCTGGCTCTCAATTTCACAAAAATCTCCAATTTAACTGGGGGCTCTGCCCTCAAACCTCCGTCCGTACTTGCCTACTACTGATTCATCGCTAAGTTGCGACCTGACTTTCAGCAAACAGGCTAGCATTAATATAAAAGCAGCCATGGCCTATCCTGCATATGATTTAGTCTAGCTTGTATATGCAACTCGCATATTCAAGTTATGAAATATAAAACTGATTGCCAAATTTTAATTTTAGTTTGGCAGTTTTTGGAGAAGTTTATAGAACTTTAACAGGAGTTTCCGTGACAGCTAGTTTTGTTATTATCCGTGATTTCTCTACCCACCAACAGTTCAAAAGCATTTAAAAGTAGAGATGCTTTGGGCTGAGCCGTGAAAATTATATACTGAGTCTGATGTCGGAATCTTGAATCATTTTCTGAAAACTGCGTAATTTTCGATGAAATTTCAAACTAGCGTGTATTTTTGTTTTTATAAAAAGGAGTGAGGATTCTTAGCTTGCAAACAACTTAAAAAGTGCCAAAAGGTTTCATCATTTCTCTAAATTTACAGAATAAAAATTTATTTTTATTTCAATAAAACTTGATACAAATTTACTTTTATATCAATAAAACTAACTTGAAGGTTATGGTACTTGAAGGTTATGGTACGATTGGTACGTACATATATATATATATATATACATATATATATACGTAGTCAAATGGTTGCTATTTTTTTAAAGTCTTTTGCTTCTGCGCCTCAGACCCGTCGTGGCAAAGTTAGGTGAGTTTGCAAATTTATTCCGCCATTAAGTTCTGGCATCTTATAATCAACAGCTCTGAACATTGTAGAAAGGTCATGCAATTGCTAATAAATGCAAAACAGGAATTTTATGCTAAATTTTAGCATTTTTTGTGCTATGCGCACTTTTTTAGCAAATTGTGCAAAAAATTTTGGGGCAGTGCGCAGAAGAGCGCAAAAGTGTCCGACCAAAAAAAAACACTGATGCCATGTACGTAAGTATATAGTGCTTGCTACAGTATGCTACTTCATTCATTCATTTCAGCAACTGTTTTCTCTTGCAAAACTGAATTTACCCTAGAATATTAAAAATTTGATGGAATGTGTAAAATCTGGACATTTTTGGCCTGGGGCCAGCGGAGGCGTGGACCGATTTGGCTCAAACTTTGTGTGTGAGGACTGAGGAGCCTGTGGGCAGGGATACATGCTGTGAAAATTTCAGCCTGATCGGCCGGGTAAATCTTGAGATTTTTGACCCTGCGCGCGGAACGCGTTTCTCCTCTTTTCCCCGCAGGGGTATAACCCGGAAGACCCGTCAGAGTCCTATATACTATTTTAGGTTTTTCTTGAACAAAAAGTTCCTCAATTCCGGGGAAATTACTTTCCGCGGTTCCCGGACCACCCCAGATGCCCCCATACCCAGTGGGAAACCCCACAAGTGACCCCCGAAAAAAACAATAATAAATAATGAAAATAATTGCACTTCGAAGCAGATAGCAGCGAGCGAAGCTGGGCTCATATTTGGCATGTGACATGGCCCGAGGGTGGGCTACTGCATAGGCTATATATATTAGATGTCGGTTGGTCACCTTTTGAATTTTTGGTTTCAATTTTCGACATGCAAATAATTAGATTCTAAGCAAGCAGATTCACAGCATCAGAACTTCAATGTTTATCATTGGACAGAACTTATACGTCAAAGCGACCGCTCAGTCTTTGATAGGCTGTTTTAGTCACCTTACCCTTAGTTAGATTTTAGCTAAAAAGATTTTAAGTGGAAGTTAAAAAGATTTTACGTAAAAACATTTTGGCGCAACGGAAAATGTGTTTAGCGTTAACATCTTTCCAGTGAATAAGATTTTAGGATAATTAAATTTTACGTAGAAACATTTGGTGCAATCGGGCATAAGTCCGAAAATCTATTAGCTTGAAATAGAACGGAGCCAGCGAAGCCGGGCTGTCATGTTGTCCACGTAGGAAGGTACTAATATGAATATGAACATAGGCTATATTCAGTGGCGCACATAGAAAATTTTTTCGCGGGGGGCGGACCTCAAAAAATTTGGGGGGCCTGGGGGGCGAAGCACCGCAGAAGTTGAAAAATTTTTGAAAATTGGGTTTGAAAAGCAAAACTAAGCGTAAATTAAGCAAAAATTCATTAAATTTCGCGCCGAAGGCGCGAAAATTTTTGAAAATCTAAAAAAAGTTGTTATTGAAAGGTCTAAAACGCCGAAATAAGGGTAAATTAAGTAAAAATAAAGTCAATTTCGCGCCGAAGGCGCAAAAATTTTTGAAATTTTATGTCCGCGCTGCGCGCGGACAAGAAAATTTTTCCTTTACATCTGGTTTCGGGAAGGGGGCGGCCCCCCCCCCCCCGCCCCCCCCCCCTTAAGTGCGCCCCTGGCTATATTGGTTGCCGGTCGGTGCCCTGTGGCGCCCTGGCCAGGGGTCGAAAGTTAAATGTGTAAAGGGGAGTCTAGGCCTATGGACTGTGGAGCCCTACATATAAGAGCTGCTGGGCAGATGTTTTGTATTCGAACCCCTATATGGTGAATCTAAAAGGACCGTTAGTTTCGCTCTAGGACCTATCGATTGGGCTGGGTACCCTTGATGGTGGTGGGCCCATCCGTGTTGCAACTCCAACTTTAGTCTCTTATACAGAAAGCTCCACAGTGTACAGGGCTTTCGTATTTGGCATGTGGGGCGGGCCAGAGAAGGACTACAGCATAAGGCTATGGTAGGTATCGCCCAGATACCTGTGGCGCCCTGGCCAGGGATCCGGACCGGGGTCTGGGCCCAAAATGGCCAAAAATCGAAAATTTCAAAAGTGGTCAAGTTTGGCATCAAATGAAAGCATTTGGTGAAAAACGCTTTTTCGGTCGCATTTTGGGTGTTGAAAAATAAAAAAATAAGGTTTCTCAGATTTGGCTAAAAGGTGATCTAAATCACTGTCTATGGTATCATAGGGGTCGCGGCAGCGACCCCTATAATATGTGTGAAAAGTGGCTGGAGACAGTGTAAAATAAGCTGCGCAGAAGCTGCGCAAAATCCTGCGCAGATCCTGCGCAGATTTCATGCGCAAATTGTAGAGCACATCGAGTTTAGTATGTCTGTGAAGTTTCAGCCCCGTATCACTTACCGTTAAAAAGTTGCGCCCCGGACCGGTTATGGCGGCGATGTTTTTTTTCCGGTTTCTCCTATTTGATGGTTGTATTGTACATAATGTTCGCCGCTTTCACGTGATCTGCAGCGGTGGGCCAACCTAAAGGGCTATGGGGTCTAGTAGTACCCTCTAAAGAATTTACGCAAAGTCGGCTCATAGCGAAAAGTGACCATTTTTGTGGTCATCGCTCAGGTCGAACGCTACGAGCTGGAGCTGATTTCTTGTATATTCAGAAATTCATATATTGAACTAACGAACGGTCCAGGTTGCGTTTCTCTATCACTTCCCTAGCGACCACAGTGGCCCGTCAAAAATGGCGAAAATTCGAAAAATGAAAAATCGAAATTTCTCGCTATTTATTCAACGTTGAAAGCTCAAATCTTCCATACAATGGTTTTCTGGCACGGAGAATCGATTCCCGCAGTCAGTTTTACCGTCAGACCCACCCATCTTGCTGGGCTGGTTCCACTTTGCCGTCGGGAGGGTCAAGTCGGAAACCGCTTCCTGGAGGTCCATAGTAGGCTCTACCTGGCCTCTCAAAACTTTGTCTATAGGGGTTTTCTGGTGTGCCCAGCTCATTCCCGGTATCCGTTTTGCCGTCCGACGTGTCAATATTGCTGGGCTGGTTCTACTTTGCCGTCGGGAGGGTCAAGTCGGAAACCGCTTCCTGGTTGTCCATAGTAGGCTCTACCTGGCCTCTCAAAACTTTCTTTATAGGGGTTTTCTGGTGTGCCCAGCTCATTCCCGGTATTCGTTTTGCCGTCCGACGTACCTATTTTGCTGGGCTGGTTCTACTTTGCCGTTTGAAGGGTCAGTCGGGTGGGAGGGTCAAATGGTCGAAAATAAAGTTTCTCAAAAGTGGTCAAATTTGGTATCAAATGAAAGCCCTAAGTGAGCTGAGCAACTTTAGTCATAGAACTCTGGGTTTTCTTTAGTGGGGGGGGGGGGGGGGGGGGGGGGGGGGGGGGGGGGGGGCCCCCCCCCCCCCACTTTTTGGGTTCCCCCCCCCACTCGACCCCTTCCCCCCCCCCCACTCGTTCCCTCCCCCACTTTTTTGGGCTTCCCCCCCCCCACTCACTATAAGGTGCCCAGAAAATGCCAAATTTTTAGGATTTTTGGTCAAAATTTTCAAAAATTTTCCGGCTTCGCCGGAATTTTTTGGTTAAAAATCGTCTATTTTGGTACTAAATCTTGATTTTTGAGCACTTTTTAGCTTAGATGTAGCAGTATACGTAGAAAACACGCAATTTTTACCGCATTTTTAGCATTTTTAGCCCATTTTATTCCCCCCCCCACTTTTGGTCTTCCCCCCCCCACAAGTGGGGGGGGGGGGGGGGAATCCCCCCACTTTCCCCCCCCCCCACTTTTTTGGGCTAGAGAAAACCCAGGAACTGCTTACCCAAAGTGGCTGTAGAGTGCTGTGGTGGGGTGGGGTGGGGACTTAAGCGATTTTGGGTCAAAAATGAAATTTTTCAAAAGTGGTAAAATTTGGTATCAAGTGAAAGCCCTAAGTGAGCTGAGCAACTTTTGCCATAGAACTGCACACCCAAAGTGGCTGTAGAGTGGTGGGGTGGGGTGGGGACTCAGGCGATTTTGGGTGAAAAATAAAATTTTTCAAAACTGGTCAAATTTGGTATCAAATGAGAGTTCTAAGTGAGCTGAGCAACTTTTGTCATAGAACTGCGTACCCAAAGTGGCTGTAGAGTGCTGTGGTGGGGTGAGGTGGGGACTTAGCCATTTTGGGTGAAAAATAAAATTTTTCAAAAGTGGTAAAATTTGGTATCAAATGAAAGCCCTAAGTGAGCTGAGCAACTTTAGCGGTGTCGGATTTATGCCTTTCTCAACCGGAATTTAACGGATAGACATAGGCCCAACACACATATTATCCCCTTTTGTGCGGAGCATTTTTGTTACTTGTATACCTATTTTGTGTGCTGAAACTAATTAGCCCACTATCCTTTCCCATTAGTCAGCTATGGCGGTCCAAACTTATCTTAATCGCTGTTTTGGCCCAAAATTGGCGACTTTTAGAACTTTGAAGAGCCTCTCAAAATTGGGTCTGGGATTTGGCTCATTTTTGGCCAGCAAGTTTATTATGATCCTAAGAATGATATATTAAAAACAGCGTCCCGTCTCGCAGTAATAAGTTCTATAGCTCGAATAAACTCGCTTCGCACTACTCTCGACTGGTGGGGGTCAGTGACCTTAAAACTGCAGTTTTCGGAAACTACATGAGAGCTGAAGGAGGACGCCTTTTGCATAGCCATACTAGAGCTCTATGAACAATTTGAGGACCTAAAGTAGCACCGTACCACGCCTATCTATGTCTTTCAAAGTAGAACAAAGTCAAGAAGTAAAATTGGCCATGTAGTAAAATCACAAAAATGGATCTTATTCATTAACGGCTCATCAAAACAAGCTGATATTTGCAGGCTTTACTGTGTCTACTAATCCTAATTAACTGGCGTATTAAGAAGAAAATAGATTTTTTCAGGTTGTCCGTTCTATCTGCGGGCATCCCAGAAATCGACTCATATATATGTATGCAGGGGCGTATCCAGGATTTTGGAAAGGAGGGGGTTCTGACTAAAATTTACTGAGGGGGGTTTTGACAAAAATTTGCACTTTATGTAATGGAGTATTAATAAAATTTAACCCAAAATGAGGGGGTTTCAACCCCCAAAACCCCTCCCCTGGATACGCCCATGTATGTATGTACGTATATATGTATACGTATATATATAACGGTTAATTATTGTTGTCTGAATTTACAGTTGAACTGACTCGAATACCGTTGATTGTTAGTTCATCCAAAACGTGAACTTTTTTACTTTTCCTTTGTAGGATGAAACTAAGAAGTGTCGGGAAGCATACGACGCTTTTCTAGCTCGTTATCCCTATTGCTATGGTTACTGGCGAAAATTCGCCGAAATGGAAAGACGTCATAAGCATTGGGACAGAGCTAATGAGGTAAGCTGAGTAATGGATATCCTGATCAATTTTTTGATTTCAGATTTAAAATTTCAAATTTTAATTTTTCGGGGTGCTGCGGCCTGCCATCGTACAGCAAAGCTACGTTCTTGCTTTCAAAAAGTGTTCATTACTTTGTCTGAAATGTGGTCGGGTTCGGGTATCCGGATATCCAGGACCCATAACTAGCTACCATCGACAATAATATTATATACACTCTGTGTTGTGTGCCAGTGGAGCTTGTTGTATTCTGATCAAGACTGATTTCTGGATTCGGCTATGACTACCACAAACTTTGCTCAACTTGTTTGAATTTTTTCGCATTTTCCATCTCATATTTAATTTATACCTATTTCATTATCACTTCACATCCTTCAAAAGGAAGCTGCATCGTCGTTATATAACTGAGTTTCTGGCGCATCCTGGCATTTCTAAGGGGGTGGGGGATGGGCGGCTCCCACTTTTCGGAAGCCCAACCCATTTCGATGCCCCCCACTTTCGCCCTTCCCACTTTTTGGCAAGCCCCCACCCACTTTTTTGGCAGTCGCCCAAAAGTGTCAAAACATTAAGTTCTCGAGGTTATATTTTTCAAAACTTCTCAATTTTTTGCTAAGTCAAGGACTTGTAAGCTTATTTTTGGCTTAACAGCAATTTTTGCGTTTGTATATACCTTAAAATGCTAGTTTTTCGCTAAAAGATTTGGTATATTGATATTTTGGGCTTGTCCCCTCAGGTTTCCAAGCCCCCCATCACTTCCCCCCTCCCTAGGGGAGCCCCCCCTCACTTTCCAAACCCTAAAAAATGTCAGCTTTAAAGGGACCCTCTCCTTGATTCTACTTTCACTTTGCAAGTTATCATCGCCCAGGATACGAGTGATAAGGTAAAAAAGTAAAGTTTCCCCTGGAGATACCTCCTTCCTGCCACAGGACATGGGGTGCCGACCGGTGCTCATCCCCGGATTCTCAGCCAGAGTCAGCAGTGTCATCTCGAGTGGTGACTGCATCCGTGGAAGGGGGGGGGTCGACCCTTCTACACAGACTCCTGTTACCTTGCCACCCGTACCTGTACTCATTTACCGACCAGCTAAGGATGGATAGCTGGATTGGCTAGAGCCGAAAAGCTTTGTAATCTCCGCGGATTGAACCACCAACCGTGAGGTCGGAAGTTCTAACCAGCACCATAGACCACTTGGCCATCTCGATTTATACTTCGACCTCGACGTGATAACTACATTATGTAACCAACAGTATCATGAGTGTGAATATAACCCAAACAAACATGAGTATAACTAACCGTACGTGAGCATGTGTACTACACTGGTAACATTCTTATATACGAGAGAGCAAGCTGCGTGCTGAAATTGCCTCTCACGAGATCTATGAAAGAGTTTCTCACAGAAGAAAGAGTTCCCTTTTTCATAATACGACCGACTAAGCTGTTTTTTGTTTTGTGTTTGATAAGCTTCATCTTTCATTTTCTCTATCTCATTGCTTCAATTAGCGTCCTCAGTGTAATTCGCTGGCTTATTTTTAGGCGATTTTTCTGAGAGGTAACCTAGTTACCCCTGTCAACTCAATTGTTGGGGCTCAACCAAAATGGAGGGGAGGGCATATTTTCGGCAATTTTCATTTTTTTTAAAACAATTCCATTTTTCTGTAAAAACTTCGAAAATCGCAAAATTCTTTAGTTTGGATTACGTATGGGGGAGGTCGCAAGTTACGGGACGTGCTCCTCATTGGTAGGGTGGTATTCCGCATCTACGCCAGTAAAAATAAGCCAGTATTTGTCAGGTTTCTCATTTTTGTATCCAGCATGCACAGGATTACCAGCATTAATCCTTTTAGCATCTGGGCTGTTGCCAGATTTTAATAGAAGTAGTACAGTACAGCTCAAAACAGTTAATTTTTGCGAAGTTCTGGAACCCAGCTAACTATTTAGCTAGCCAATTTCAGGGGTTTTCTGCATATCCATCAAAACGACAGAAAAGTTTTGAAATCTAGTGTAGGATCAAGATTTGGTGACTTGGCGAAGTTTATAATCTTAGCGACAATCATGCGAACTTCGCTAAAATCTTCGCAAAATTTCGCTAAAATTATGTGAGCTCCGTTAAACTTTAGCGAGCTTCGCGAAGGCAGCAAATATGTGAGTCTGTGTCTAAACTATATTTCATTTCAAAAATTTTCAGTCAATTTTTGGTGGATTTGAAGGAAACCCCTCAAATTATCAAGCTAAAGATTTCGCAAAGTTCTTTAAATTTTTCGCGAACTTTGCCCCGCTGCCACAAGGCTTTCACAAATTCCCTTGAGCAAGGGACTAAGCACAATCGGTTCGCCGTAGGCTCCAGCCAGCCCAGCTGTCTATCCTTAACTGGTCGGTAAATGGGTACCACTGCGGTGGGAAGGTAACAGGAGTCTGTGTCCTGGCGTAATGCCTGATGAAGGGGTGCCCCCCCTTCCACAGATGTAGTCAACATTAGAGTTGTCGCTCCTGGCTTCGGGCTGTGAATCCGGAGATAAGCACTGGCACCCAATAATCTTCTGTATGTTGGAGTTCTCTCTAGGGGTCACTTTACCTTTACCTTTTTTCGCCAACTTTAAATAAACGAACTCTAAATTTTGTGAAATCGCTAGCTTCTTGAAGTTCGTAGAGTGCGCTGACTTTGCAAAAAATTATGTAACTTTGTTTTGAGCCACACTGTATATATATGTAACCAAACGTAAGAGAGCCGATTATTGCTATTACGTGCATCCAATGTGGATAACCCTGACGTAGTCGGAGTTATTCGTCTTGGTTGTCTCTGAAGAGGCCTCGCGACAGCTCACCAGCTAGCGGGCGGGAAGTGAATTCTACCTACCTACCTGTCCTACCTACCTGCTATTACGTACCCATATTTTAATATGCATTTTTTGTTGTACGCATTTAGTATATTCAGCGTTTATGTGCTTTACATTCTTATGACATGCTTTCTTATATGTATAACCAGTTTTGCTCATTTTGTGTACGGTCACCCGGGGTTACTTTGCCCGACGGGGTAACTTCGCCAGCGCCTTGAAAACAAAAATGGGAATGGGTCTGCTGAACTTACTATACAACTTTTACAGAAAATTTCTTTTGCAGCTTATTCTGCTATGTTTCGAGAATCTAACGCACTAAAGATGTAAGTTATAGCTTGAGAAATCAGAGAGTTATAGCCTATAAACTAAGAGCCGTCAATGCCAAAAACCGAAGTGCGAAATTTTGGCACTCGGGAGAATTTCCCTAAAAAGTACCCCCCTCAAAGAACCTATGAAAATTATATATCAAACGAAACCTTGGAGTTTCTGCTATCTGATACAGTTGATTTTAGTGCAATTCCTGCACTACCGTTAACCTTAGGTCGGCATGGCAGAGTAGCCCCACATTTTTTCAAGGTGGGGCTACTTTGCCTGCTCACCGGGGTTACTTTGCCCATTCAAAAAAATGCCAAAATATTCTTGTAGGCTCTATTTCTGAACTAATTCACGTAGCCTTTTACATAATTTTGGTTTCGCACATAATGCTACAACAAATCAATATGCAAATTAGCTTGGTCTTTGCAACTTTCAGTCAAATAACGCTTAATTTTGCAGGCTGGGTAGCGTGACTAGTGTAAGTTCACCACCAAAACAATTTTTTATGCCTTTCCTTCCAATATTTTTCAACCGCAATTTTCCTTTTTCTCCATTCTCATACAGGCCGCACTCCCAAAAATTTTAATGTCACACTGGCTCTTCCCACCGCCAATTCCACACCCCCTGCCTTCTCCAATTCTTGATTGCCTCCTTGTGTCGTGATTTGCCTCCTTGTGTCCAAACAATGTGCGACGTCCTCAATGCTGAAGACTCTGTCTTCAGAGAGAACTACAATGGAAAACTTTATGGAGTCCACTGCCTCAGCTTGAAAAAGCTGTACGTGGAGAAAATGCTGAACGTATTTTCGTTTGACCCTGATTCCCCGGTTAATCAGGTTGAATTTCAGTTCCTTGATTTTCTTGGAGGCTCAAGATATATATAGACTGCGAGGAACCGGGTTGCGAGAAACTGTGGAGGCTAAAGACGTTTTCTTTGGCCCTTTAAGGGCCGAAGCCTTCGGCGAAAATGGCTACAATATTAATGAGGATGATTTGAAAGCTTTAAAGCAAAACCACAGTCAGTTTCTTTGCAAAAATTACTTTGCCTAAGACGTTACGGTGGCTTTTTCTTATTACAAACTGTTTGTTTCTTGTTTTTGATTTAAAATTTTCTGCCTTATTTACAATTTTTGTCG
This sequence comes from Trissonchulus latispiculum, assembly GCA_030248195.1. NCBI lineage: Eukaryota > Metazoa > Nematoda > Enoplea > Enoplida > Ironidae > Trissonchulus > Trissonchulus latispiculum. The sequence continues at coordinate 17,922 of JASAND010020253.1, forward strand.
TGCAATGGCTGTAAACAGTCTGTCCTGTAAGTGTTCAATGTGGCAGTAAACGTGGTTTTTGACGAATTTTGTTTTGATTCATGTTTAAAGTAGTTTTCTGTTTAGGAGGAATTAGATTGTATATCTATAACACAGGGCAAAGTAGCCCCCATATCTGGAAATGGGGCTACTTTGCCCAAGCGTTGGCTAGTGCTCGAAAGATTTGTGTCGGCCAGACGGATCTAGTAAGCTGGTTGCCCCAAATTGTGTGAGGGCTAACTACAAACGTTTCTCCGTTATGTCAAAGTAGTCGCTTCGAAGTAGCCAGGATGGCAGTGCCAGGAAGCTGTCTGAAACATCTGAAATATACAGTTACGACAGCGGTCAAATGAAGTTTTTAGGTTGTAGTACCAGCAGCGACTGTAGGAACCATCAATAATTTTTTTATATGAACAGTGTACAAACACACCCACCGAAAGCAAAAGATTTGAAGTCTCCACTG
>JASAND010020258.1:0-41700 GCA_030248195.1 Trissonchulus latispiculum
AACCTGGAAATACCTGGAAAAACCTGGAATTTTGGGTAAACACCTGGAAAACCTGGAATTTGGTGATTGATTCCAAAATTTCGCCAAATTTTGTATTTACCATTGAAATTGTGATGAGATGAACCGAATTGTATGTGATTTTACAGCTTCACTTGTCAACTTTTCGCTCATGGTTTGTACATAGTTTTCTACTTGATATTGTGTGTTTTATAGAAATAGGCCTTTCCTTACACTTTTTTATTTTAAATTTTATTTTCATAACACAGAAAACTGAAAACTGTACGCTAACAGGCGAACATTTACCACACACTACGATTATCGAAAATTATACTGAAAATTTATCAAGGAGTTCCTGCTTTAAAAATTCTACTTTTGTGGGACTCCCCGCCCACCCACCCAACCTTTCGTTGGTTGCACAATTTTTTGCAAAAATCTACGCATTTATACGTTAAATTGAGCTTAAAATTACTCAGCCGAAAAAATTCGGTTGTTGGAATTTCAAAGGTGGTCTAAATTAATTTCTTGAGACAATTTGCTGTAGTTCGGTGGCTTCTTCTTGGGGGGTGGGGCTAAGCCCCTAGACCTCAGGGGCATATATATCCAGGTTGGTGGCCTAGGGGTTCCGGACCCCCCTTTTCGGAAACTTTTCGAATTTTTAGCTATTTTTTTGCCCAAATTTGGGTCATTTTTGAGGAAAACTAAGCTGGGACCCCGCTTACTTCTTTCAATTCTACATTTATTCTTTTTGTCTGCAGTTGCTTATTTTCTGCCTAAGCACATTATTATTATTTATTTTATTTTTATTTCCTTATTCAGGTTTATATTGATTGCTTTTGTTAATAATTTATATACATGTACATACGTATAGTGAGATCTGAAGCAGCGTCGTAAAACAAACACATTTTTTGAAGTGAAGTTGAAAAATCTGGCAATTCTGATTTTTGCTAAACGTATACGCCAGTATTAATATTCAGTCTTTGCTGGCTAGGTTTAATAATGTCTGTTTAGAGGACACGTACCACAGGCGTAACCAAAGTGAGCGTCAATATGAGCCCAAGAGAAACGTAGCGGCTCATGTTAGACGTTTACATCTTGTCCTCTACATATTTAGATGCTGGCTCATATTAAACATTTTAAGTCTTGTCCTTGACACGCTTAAATGTTGGCCATCATAGCTCATATTAACTTTTTCATGCGACTGCAAGGAGCATTTTTCCTACTTGTATATATATAGATATCTTTCAACAGTAGCAAGCAAGCCAACCACAGCACTCAACAACCACTTTGAGCATGCAGTTCTATGACAAATGTTGCTCAGCTCGCTCAGGGCTTTCATTTGGTACCAAATTTGACCACTTTTGAAAAATTTCATTTTTGACCGAAAATCGCTTAAGTCCCCACCCCATCCCACCACAGCACTCTACAGCCACTTTGAGCATGCAGTTCTATGACAAATGTTGCTCAGCTCGCTCAGGGCTTTCATTTGGTACCAAATTTGACCACTTTTGAAAAATTTCATTTTTGACCGAAAATCGCTTAAGTCCCCACCCCATCCCACCACAGCACTCTACAGCCACTTTGAGCATGCAGTTCTATGACAAAAGTTGCTCAGCTCGCTTAGGGCTTTCATTTGGTACCAGATTTGACCACTTTTGAAAAATTTCATTTTTGACCGAAAATCGCCTAAGTCCCCACCCCACCCCAGCACTCTACAGCCAGTTTGAGCATGCGGTTCTATGACAAAAGTTGCTCAGCTCGCTTAGGGCTTTCATTTGGTACCAAATTTGACCACTTTTGAAAAATTTCATTTTTGACCGAAAATCGCCGAAGTCCCCACCCCACCCCAGCACAGCACTCTACAGCCACTTTGAGCATGCAGTTCTATGATAAAAGTTGCTCAGCTCGCTTAGCGCTTCCATTTGATACCAAATTTGACCACTTTTGAAAAATTTTATTTTTGACCCCATGACCTCCCACCGACCTGACCCTCCAGATGGCAAAGTGGAACCAGCACAGCAAGATGGGTGGGTCAGACGGCAAAACGGATGCCAGGAATGAGCTGGGCGCACCAGAAAACCCCTATAGACAATGTTTTGTCGGGCTATGTACAGTCCTATATGGTGTTCCCGGAAGTCGGTACCGACCGGACCCTCCAGACGGCAAAGTGGAACCAGCACAGCTAGATGGGTGGGTCAGACGGCAAAACGGACACCGGGAATGAGCTGGGCGCACCAGAAAACCCCTATAGACAAAGTTTGGAGAGGCAAAGTAAAGCCTATTATGGACCTCCGGGAAGCGGTTACCGACATGACCCCTTAGACGGTCAAGTGGAACCAGCCCAGCAACTTGGGTTACTCGGGCAGCAAAACTGATAGCGGGAATCGATTCTCCGTCCCAAAAAACCTTTGTATGCAAAATTTGAGCCATCCATGTAGCAAAATAAGCGAAAAAATTAAGTTCAAAGTTCGACCCAAAATTCACCAACTTTGGCCGGCCAGTACCGAAAAATTACGCACGAAGACGGAAAATCATATAGCATTTGAACGACCCCGATATGTGTACTGTTTAACCATATAGTCAGTATTGCCCCATATATAGCCCAATCTGACTTATTAAGGCGCCTTTGAAGCATACTTTTTGGCCATTTTAGCGTTTTGGCCGACTTTGGCCCCCAGCCAAAAATTTTTTCCGGCCCTGGGAGGCATAAAAACTAGCTTATTTTCTTATTTTTGATTTGTACTACAAGAATATATATGGGTTTCATATGCAAAAATTTTTCTATCTGTAGTTATTCAAGCTACAAAACCCCCTTATGAGACATCAAAAGCGAGAAACCGGAAAAAAAAACATCACTCTCGTAAGCGATTTTTGGCATAACTTTTTAACGGAAAGTGGTACGGGGATGAAACTTCGCACACATACTAAACTCGACACGTACAATTTTTTGCGCACATAATCTGCGCAGGATCTGCGCAGCCTTGTTTTACACGGTCATTCGACCATTTTCACTCATATTATAGGGGTCGCTACCGCGACCCCTATGATATATTTTCCACTTCTATAGTCTCGTACGAAAACTCAGATTGGATGCTCCCATTATGAACAGGGTATTCCAAGCAGCACATTTCCAGTATCTACCATTCTGGCTTATCCCTAGTGGGGGGGGGGTGCCCCCCCATTCGGTGACTTCCCCCCTCATTCGAGGACCCCCTCATGAAAAGCCCCCCATAAATCCCGACCTCCCCCCCCCATAACCCCAAAAATTGCCAAATTATGAGCCAAAAAATGGTATTTTTTGGCGTATTTTACATGGTGAAACGCAAAAAGTTCTCAAAAATGCCAGGATTTAAGCTAAAAATGGCTATTTTTACGAAAAAATCTCCGGCGAAGCCGGAAAATTTTTGAAAATTTGCCTATTTTTGGCAAAAATTTGGGCCTCCAAAAAATCCCGGGGGGGAGCAAAAATCCCGGGAGGGGGGGCAGGCATTTTCGGGGGGGAAGGTCAATTTCGGGGGGGCCCCCACCCCCCCTGTAAAAAATACCCTGTATAATATTGCAAATTTGAATTTCACGGTTCATGCGGACTTGTCAGTTTCAATTTCCAGGTTTTTCAAGGTTTTCAACGGCAATTTTCCAGGTTTTGTATTATTAAATTTTGATCAAATTAGTGTAAATTTGGAGCATTTTTGGGGTACCAGGACCTTAAACCCAGCGATGCACTGGATCCAAGCCCGACAACCAGGCCCCTGTCCCGACATAATTAAAGTAATGGTAGATCTGGGCTGGGTTTTTTTCGGAAAAAGGGCGGAAAACTAGTTTTTCGGCGTTCCCCCTTTTTCGAAAACCCCAATGGCTTTAAACTGCTTCTGGAAATCTGGAGCCCTATAAAGGTCAAATTTTAACGAATTAAAGCGTTAAACATTATTGTAAATCTACAAATAAAAATCTAGACCGCTTCAAAGAATTTTTGAAAATTTTCAATTTTTCAAATTAATTTGAAAAACTTTCGGAAAATTTTCAACAATTTCGCAAAATTCTCAAAAATATATATTTGAAGCTGAACGTATCGAGTTTTTCAGTGCCCACCGTGCGGTAACTATTGATATTTGAAATGGGAAGAAGTTAACACAAAATAGAAGTCCGACCGAAATAAAAGATTGCTAAAAATAAAATAAATAATAATATATAATGTGCTTAGGCAGAAAAGAAGCAACTGCAGACAAAAGAATAAATGTAGAATTGAAGAAGTAAGCGGGGGTCCCAGCCTAATTTTTCCTCAAAAATGACCAAATTTGGGCAAAAAATAGCTAAAAATTCGAAAAGTTTCCGAAAAGGGGGGTCCGGAACCCCTAGGCCACCAACCTGGATATATATGCCCCTGAGGTCTAGGGGAGGCAGCCCCACCCCCCAAGAAGAAGCCACCGAACTACAGCAAATTGTCTCAAGAAATTAATTTAGACCACCTTTGAAATTCCAACAACCGAATTTTTCGGCTGAGTAATTTTAAGCTCGATTGCGTAAATGCGTAGATTTTTGCAAAAAATTGTGCAACCAACGGGAAGTTTGGGTGGGTGGGCGAGGAGTCCCACAAAAGTAGAATTTTTTAAAGCAGGAACTCCTTGATAAATTTTCAGTATAATTTTCGATAATCGTAATTATTGGTAATGTTCGCCTGTTAGCGTACAGTTTTCAGTTTTCTGTGTTATGAAAATAAAATTTAAAATAAAAAAGTGTAAGGAAAGGCCTATTTCTATAAAACACACAATACCAAGTAGAAAACTATGTACAAACCATGAGCGAAAAGTTGACAAACCGAGCTAAACAAAATCACATACAATTCGGTTCATCATCACAATTTCAATGGTAAATATAAGAAATTTGGCGAAATTTTGGAATCAATCACCAAATTCCAGGTTTTTCCAGGTGTTTACCCAAATTCCAGGTTTTTCCAGGTATTTCCAGGTTTTTCCAGGTATTTCCAGGTTTTTCCAGGTCGCATGAACCTTGGAATTTGAAAAATTCTGGCCAGGTAAAAAGAGGCCTAGGCAAAAAACCTACCTGGTTCCTTCGCCAGAGGGGGCCCCAGAAAATGTTAGGGGGGAGCCTCCCCCACCCCAAATCTCCGTTACACCTATGCCTCTGGGCTTATTCTAGTGGGGGGGGGAGGGCCCCCCATAAACACCCTTCCCCCCCAAAAAATCGCCCCCCCTCCAAAAAGTGGGCGCCCCTATTTTTGCTATAAAAATCAACTTTTATAGTACATAATGTATATAATAGTACATAATGTATAGTGTATATATATAATGCCAGAAAAAATGGCGCTATTTTTAGCATATTTTTTCTAAAAATTTTCGCGCCCCCCCCCAAAATTCCTTGCCCCTCGGACTTTAGGGGGACCCCAAGGAGCCCCCCAAGAAAAAATCCCTAGAATAAGCCCCGTGCCCCCCACACGTTATTGGTAAAAAGCGGCGACTAATACCGAAAAAAGGGTGGCAAAAAGTAACCCCCCAGATTTTCAGTCCGGAGAATGGTTAGAAAATGACTGGGGAGGGTGGCTGAGGGGGGAATATCCCTCACCCCCACTAGCGTAGCCAGAAAAAAATTTCGGGGGGGGGAATGCAAAATTATTTCGGGGGTCTGGGGGCGGAGCCCCCCAGAAGCAGAGAAATTTTTCTATTTGGTGACCTTCGTGGAATTTTTACAGCCCACCCCCACATATTTTCAAAAGTTAGATACCCCCCACACGTTATTGGTAAAAAGCGGCGACAAATACCGAAAAAAGGGTGGCAAAAAGTACCCCCCCCCCCAGATTTTCAGGAGTTATATATATTGCTCCCCGCTAAATGTGGCCAAAAATAGCGAAACATGGGAAATTTCCCGACTTTTCTGGAGAATGGTTAAAAAATGGCTGGGGAGGGTGGCTGAGGGGGGGGGATATCCCCCCCACCCCAACATATATATATATTTTCAGGAGTTAGATACCCCCACACGTTATATATTGCTAAAAAGCGGCGATAAATACCGAAAAAGGGCAATAAGTAACCCCCTTTTGAGACCCCCCCAAGCCAGATTTGGACTTTTTACTCCCCCCAACCCAAACGGGTGGTACACCTATGCCTCATAGTCGATTTTATGTCCAAAAAGGGCCATTTTTAGCTGAAAAAAATTTGGTTACAGTTTTTTTAAAATTTCCGATTTTTGAGACACCCCCAAGCCAGATTTGGACTTTTTACTCCCCCTCCCAAACCCAAACAGGTGGTATATATACACCTATGGGTGGATTAGAGGGGGGGGGTGGCTGGGAATCCCCCCCAGCCCCACATATTTAGGAGTTAGATACCCCCCTCACGTTATTGGTAAAAACCGGCGACAAATATATACCGAAAAAAGGGTGGCACAAACGAAAAACGAATGATTTTGGGCATCTAATTTTTCAACCATTTTCTGAAAAAATTGTCGAGTGGTTTTTCATTAGATTTAAGTCGAAAATAGTCGATTTTATGTTCAAAAAGGGGCCATTTTTAGCTGAAAAAAATTTGGGTACATTTTTGAAAATTTCGATTTTTGAGACCCCCCCCCCAAGCCTGATTTGGACTTTTTACTTCCCCCCCCCCCAACCCAAACAGGTGGTACACCTATGCCTCTTTAGCCACCCCCCCCCCAAACAGCCACACGAAGCCCAATTTTAGAAAACAATTGGAAATGTTTTTCTAATTGTTTTCCAAAGATTTTCTATAAGTTTACTGAATATTTTCAAATTGTTTTCTAAGCTTTTCCAATTGTTTTCTAATTGATTTCTGTTACTTTTTTTTCTAACGGTTGGCCCACTTTCTAATTGTTTTCTGAAAATTTTCTGGCTGATTTCTAAAAAGTTTCTTAATTTTTTCGGAATGTTTTCCTTAAAAAAGTGGACATTTTCTTATTCTTTTCTCATTATTATCTGTATGTTTTCTAAATATACTTCTGGTGTTTGCTGTTGAATGGAAAAATCACTACTTTTTTCTGCCACAGCGGCGCTGAGGCTCCGCAGTAGTGCCGCAAAGTCGGCTCAGCGAAAAGTGACTATTTTTGTGATCGTCGCGCAGGTCGATATGTACAAGCTGGAGCTTTTTATATATACACAAATTAGGGGGAGCGCGTTAGCGCTCCCCCTAGAATAGGGAAAATTTGACGCAATGTGTATAATCTGGACATTGTTTGGCCTGGGGCCAGCGAAGGAGTGGACCGATCGGGCTGAAACTTCTTGTGTGAAGAGCCTATGGGCAGGGGTACATGCTGTGAAAATTTCAGCCGGATCGGCCGGGTGGATCTTGAGATATGAAAATTGGCCCCCCGCGCAGGTCGCGTTTCTCTCCATTTTTGTTTTTTCCCCCCAGGGGTGCAGGTCGGAAGACCCTTCAGAGCCATACTATTTTAGGTTTTTTTGTACAAAAAGTTCCTCAATTCCGGGGAAATTACTTTCCGCGGTTCCCGGACCCCCCCAGATGGCCCCACCCCCCCGGTGGGGACCCCCCAAGTGACCCCCGGAAAAAAACTAAGTCCGAAAATATTCTAGCCTCGAAATAGATCGCAGCGAGCGAAGCTGGGCTCTCATATTGCTCATGTGGCATGGCCCAAGGGTGGAGGTCTCCATTTGAGAGTTTGGTGTTGGTCGGTCATCTGTGGCGCCCTGGCCAGGGGTCAGTAGTTAACGTGTAAAAGGGGGGTCTGGGCCTACGGAGTAGGCAGCCCTATACATAAGAGCTGCTGGGCTGAGGTTTCGTATTCGAATAGGAACCCCTATATGGTGAATCTAAATGGCCCATTAGTTTCGCTCTAGGACCTATCCATGTGGCTGGGGGGCACCCTGATGGTGGTGGGCCCTACCGTGTCGCAACTCCAACTTTAAGCTCTTCTACAGAAATATCTACAGTGAGCAGGTCTCTCTTATTTGGGGTTTGGGGTGGGGTGCGGGAGCACTACAGCATAGGCTATAGTAGGTTTCGCCCGGACCCCTGTGGCGCCCTGGCCAGGGGTCCGGACCGTGGACCGGGCCCAAAATGGCCAAAAATCGGTTTTTCCAAAAGTGGCCAAGTTTGGTATCAAATGAAAGCCCTTGGTGAGGCGAACATTTTTTGTCATTGGAGGACCCCTCTAAAGTGGACCCAGCGGCCTGTGGCGCCCTGGCCAGGGTCCGGACCGGTCCAAAATGGCCAAAAATCGGTTTTTCCAAAAGTGGCCAAGTTTGGTATCAAATGAAAGCCCCTGGTGAGGCGAACATTTTTTGTCATTGGAGGACCCCTCTAAAGTGGACCCAGCGGCCTGTGGCGCCCTGACCAGGGTCCGGACCGGTCCAAAATGGTCGAAAATCGATTTTTGCAAAAGTGGCCAAGTTTGGTATCAAATGAAAGCCCCTGGTGAGGCGAACATTTTTTGTCATTGGAGGACCCCTCTAAAGTGGACCCAGCGGCCTGTGGCGCCCTGGCCAGGGTCCGGACCGGTCCAAAATGGCCAAAAATCGGTTTTTCCAAAAGTGGCCAAGTTTGGTATCAAGTGAAAGCCCCTGGTGAGGCGAACATTTTTTGTCATTGGAGGACCCCTCTAAAGTGGACCCAGCGGCCTGTGACGCCCTGGCCAGGGTCCGGACCGGTCCAAAATGGTCAAAAATCGATTTTTCCAAAAGTGGCCAAGTTTGGTATCAAATGAAAGCCCCTGGTGAGGCGAACATTTTTTGTCATTGGAGGACCCCTCTAAAGTGGACCCAGCGGCCTGTGGCGCCCTGACCAGGTTCCGGACCGGTCCAAAATGGCAAAAAAATCGATTTTTCCCAAAAGTGGCCAAGTTTGGTATCAAATGAAAGCCCTTGGTGAGGCGAACATTTTTTGTCATTGGAGGACCCCTCTAAAGTGGACCCAGCGAGCTGTGGCGCCCTGTGGCAATGGGTCCTAATTGGTCTAGTATCTAAATTTCTAAAAGTTGTAATATTTGTTATATATAGTTATACTGTTATGGTCCTATCTTCCCTTAAACCCCCCCTGAGCTCCTATCTTCCCTAAAGCGCCCCGCAGCTCCTATCTTCCTTTAAACCCCACCCAGTCAACTAGGCTTTTTCTGGGGGGGGGGCTCCTTGAGGTGCAAGGAGTTTTTGGGAGGGGGGCGAAAATTTATCGAAAAATATGCAAAAATACCACTATTTTTCTGGCATATACTATAAAAGTTGATTTTTACAGCAAAAATAAGCAAATTTAGTGTTGAAAAGGCAAAGATTGTGTAAAAAAACTCCGGCGAGGCCGGAAAATGTTTGGAAATTTGGCCTTCTGAGCGAAGTTTTCAGGGCAAAATTTGGTACAAAAAGGGGCACCCTCTGGTTTAGGGGGGGGCGATTTTTTTGGGGGGGGGGGAAGGTCGTTTATGGGGGCCCCACTAGAATAAACACTTGTCTGCTCCTGATTTGTATAAATGTTAAAGTTGTTTTTTGCTTCAGGCTGTACATACGAGCTTATATATTAGGGGGAGCGCGTTAGCGCTCCCCCTAGAATAGGGAAAATTTGACGCAATGTGTATAATCTGGACATTGTTTGGTCTGTGGCCAGCGGAGGAGTGGACCGATCGGGCTCAAACTGGGTGTGTGAAGAGCCTGTGGGCAGGGGTACATGCTGTGAAAATTTCAGCCGGATCGGCCGGGTAGATCTTGAGATATGAAAATTGGCCCCCCGCGCAGGTCGCGTTTCTCTCCATTTTTTTTTTCCACCAGGGGTGCAGGTCGGAAGACCCTTCAGAGCCGTACTATATTAGGTTTTTTTTGTACAAAAAGTTCCTCAATTCCGGGGAAATTACTTTCCGCGGTTCCCGGACCCCCCCAGATGGCCCCACCCCCCCGGTGGGGACCCCCAAAATGACCCCCGAAAAAAAACTAAGTCCGAAAATCTATTAGCTTCGAAATAGAACGGAGCGAGCGAAGCCGGGCTCTCATGTTGTGCATGTAGGAAGGTACTAACGTGAATATGAACATAGGCTATATAGGATGTCGGTCGGTGCCCTGTGGCGCCCTGGCCAGGGGTCGAAAGTTAACGTGTAAAAGGGGGGTCTGGGCCTACGGAGTAGGCAGCCCTATACATAAGAGCTGCTCGGCTGAGGTTTCGTATTCGAATAGGAACCCCTATATGGTGAATCTAAATGGCCCATTAGTTTCGCTCTAGGACCTATCCATGTGGCTGGGGGGCACCCTGATGGTGGTGGGCCCTACCGTGTCGCAACTCCAACTTTAACCTCTTCTACAGAAATATCTACAGTGAGCAGGTCTCTCTTATTTGGGGTTTGGGGTGGGGTGCGGGAGCACTACAGCATAGGCTATAGTAGGTTTCGCCCGGACCCCTGTGGCGCCCTGGCCAGGGGTCCGGACCGGGGACCGGGTCCAAAATGGCCAAAAATCGATTTTTCCAAAAGTGGCCAAGTCTGGTATCAAATGAAAGCCCTTGGTGAGGCGAACATTTTTTGTCATTGGAGGACCCCTCCAAAGTGGATCCAGCGGTCTGTGGCGCCCGGACCAGGGTCCGGACCGGTCCAAAATGGCCAAAAATCGATTTTTCCAAAAGTGGCCAAGTCTGGTATCAAATGAAAGCCCTTGGTGAGGCGAACATTTTTTGTCATTGGAGGACCCCTCCAAAGTGGACTCAGCGGCCTGTGGCGCCCTGACCAGGGTCCGGACCGGTCCAAAATGGCCAAAAATCGATTTTTCCAAAAGTGGCCAAGTCTGGTATCAAATGAAAGCCCTTGGTGAGGCGAACATTTTTTGTCATTGGAGGACCCCTCCAAAGTGGACCCAGCGGCCTGTGGCGCCCTGACCAGGGTCCGGACCGGTCCAAAATGGCCAAAAATCGATTTTTCCAAAAGTGGCCAAGTCTGGTATCAGATGAAAGCCCTTGGTGAGGCGAACATTTTTTGTCATCGGAGGACCCCTCCAAAGTGGATCCAGCGGCCTGTGGCGCCCTGACCAGGGTCCGGACCGGTCCAAAATGGTCAAAAATCGATTTTTCTAAAAGTTGCCAAGTTTGGTACCAAATGAAAGCCCTTGGTGAGGCGAACATTTTTTGTCATTGGAGGACCCCTCCAAAGTGGACCCAGCGAGCTGTGGCGCCCTGGTCAGGGGTGAGGGTCGGTCAAAAATCGATTTTTCCAAATGTTTGCAAATTTGGTATCAAATGAAAGCCCTTGCTGAGGCGAACATTTTTTGTCATCGGAGGACCCCTCCAAAGTGGACCCAGCGGCCTGTGGCGCCCTGACCATGGTCCGGACTGGTCAAAAATCGGTTTTTTAAAAAAATTTCCAAGTTTGGTATCAAATGAAAGCCCTTGGTGAGGCGAACATTTTATCTCATTGGAGGACCCCTCCAAACTGGTCCCAGCGGCCTGTGGCGCCCTGACCAGGGTCCGGACCGGTCCAAAATCAATTTTTTGAAAGGTTTTCAAGTTTGGTATCAAATGAAAGCCCTTGGTGAGGCGAACATTTTATCTCATTGGAGGACCCCTCCAAACTGGTATCTAGCGACCTGTGGCGCCCTGGCAAGGGTCCTAATTGGTCAAAAAACAAAATTTCCAAAAGTTGTCAAATTTGGTTTTAAATGAAAGCCCAAAATGACCAGAGCAGCTTTTGTCATGTATTTATATATAACTGCATATCCAAGGATACGGTGCTGGTTGGCTTTTAAAATAGCCTTCCTGCCTAAGATAACGCACCGTGTAAAAAGTTCTGAAAAGGCCATGAAAAGTGGCCTTCCAGCCTAAGATAACGCTCCGTGTATAATGTTCTGTAGAGAGAGGCCATGAACAGTGGCCTTCCAGCCTAAGATGACGCACCGTGTAAAAAGTTCTGAAAAGGCCATGAACAGTGGCCTTCCAGCCTAAGATAACGCTCCGTGAATAATGTTCTGTAGAGGCCATGAACAGTGGCCTTCCAGCCTAAGATGACGCACCGTGTATAAAGTTCTGAAAAGGCTATTAACAGGCATTTTTCCGTTTCAGCAAATACATTCAGTTGAACTAGAACGTTTTCATCCAGCCTGTTTGCGGTAGCTAGCTTTGCTTACATTGTGTATATATATATATGCAACTTCTCTGACATGATTTTCTCTGCAGCGGAAAAATAAGCGAAACTAGGGGGGAAAATGCCCTCGACGGGCAACCAACTTGGTAGAATAGGGAAAGACTTGAATGTTAAATACACGGTGCATGGTTACAACTGAGATTCTGCTGAAGCGGAAAAATGCCGTTTCTCAGCGACTAAAATGACAGAAACCAGCTTTGTGCGCCGAATAGGGAATCTACTCGGCGACTAAAATGAAAGAAACCAGTCTTGTGCGCCGAATAGGGAATCTACTCGGCGACTAAAATGAAAGAAACCAGCTTTGTCGCCGAATAGGGAATTCCCTCCTTCCGCCCTATTCGCGCGAACTTTGAAGCCTGTTATGTGTTGCTTTGCTGAATAATGAGAGAGCTTCGGAATGGCAGAATTACTTCAGAATGCAAAACAACAGTTTTATCAAACACTTACGTAAGTCAAGGTTTTCACAGACATAAATACGCTGTCTTCGATGTGCTATCATCAGAAACATTGAGAGCATATATATATATATATATATATATATAGGTGTGCTCTGTGCTGATCTTGCCGAGAATTGATACAATCACACATTATATAAAATGAAATGCGATTGATTGTATATGTTTTAGCACAAGGACTGTCGACCACAAATTGTTTAAACTGCGTATATACTTATTGTTGCTTTCTGTTGGTCCTGCTAGCGGTTGTATGCATAAAATATTTACGGATCACATAGCTAAAAAAGAAATTAATCTAGCGCCACCCTAGTCACCACGCAATCGGTACGGGAAATGTCATATTGAGCGCAATGCTTACGTTTGCAGTTCCTAACAGAATAATTACCTATATATTTCCTCCCGAAAGACGATAGGTGGCCTAAGCCTATTTTCGAGTCACCACGCAACCGGCACGTGAAATGTCATATTGAGCGCAATGCTTACGTTACCAGTTCCCAACAGAATAATTGCCTATATATTTCCTCCAAAAAAAGAGAAGTTCGCGCGAATAGGGCGGAAGGAGGGAATTCCCTATTCGGCGACAAAGCTGGTTTCTTTCATTTTAGTCGCCGAGTAGATTCCCTATTCGGCGCACAAGACTGGTTTCTTTCATTTTAGTCGCCGAGTAGATTCCCTATTCGGCGCACAAAGCTGGTTTCTGTCATTTTAGTCGCTGAGAAACGGCATTTTTCCGCTTCAGCAGAATCTCAGTTGTAACCATGCACCGTGTATTTAACATTCAAGTCTTTCCCTATTCTACCAAGTTGGTTGCCCGTCGAGGGCATTTTCCCCCTAGTTGTATATATATAAAATGAAATCAGACCCAGCTTGTAGATGTCGAATCGACCTGCGCGACAACCACAAAAATAGTCACTTTTCGCTGAATCTACTTTGCGGCACCACTGCGGAGCTGAAAGCGCAAAAGAGTAGTAGCGATTTTTCAATTCAACAGCAAACAGCAGAAGTATTTTAGAAAACATACAGATAATAATGAGAAAAGAATAAGAAAATGTCCACTTTTTTAAGGAAAACATTCCGAAAAAATTAAGAAACTTTTTAGAAATCAGCCAGAAAATTTCCAGAAAACAATTAGAAAGTGGGCCAACCGTTAGAAACAAAGTAACAGAAATCAATTAGAAAACAATTGGAAAAGATTAGAAAACAATTTGAAAATATTCAGTAAACTTATAGAAAATTTTTGGAAAACAATTAGAAAAACTTTTCCAATTGTTTTCTAAAATTGGGCTTCGTGTGAGCAACCCCAGCAACCCGCCTGATTTGGACTTTTTACTCCCCCCACAACCCAAACAGGTGGTACACCTCATAGTTTCCCTGGAGCTTTGGGTCTGGGGGGGGGGTAAATCTTGGCCGACCTCCGAAATGTGATGGGGGTATAGCCATGGGGTGAAAAAAAACCCACCCCCTTTTTGGGGGGAAAAAAACCCACCCGCCTCCTGGGTCACGGGTTGGAGCTAGGAGCTCCAAAACATACCAGCAGAAAGCGCGACTCTTTCTAACCTATGTGTGCAAAGATCAGGTCATTTGGTTCACTCTTGCTCATTTTATGACATTTTGAAAATGATACCTACTTTTTGGTCCAACCTTCCAAAAATTTGGCAAAAGTTTGAACCGATGTATATAACTTTTGACTGGGTTGGGCTAGACAAGTTTTGCAAATATCTGCAATGATGGCAAGTCTTCCTCTTTGCACACAGCAAAAATTAGACCGATCCGATGCACCGTTAGACTGGCACATTGCCAAACGTGGCGGGGAAAAAACCCACTTTGGGGGGAAAAAACCCACCCAAATTTTTTTGAAAATTTTTTTACCAGCTCAACTGGGAAACAATTCGGGACTGTAGTACGATATTATCGAGGACGCTGCGTCACCCTATGCTGTCAGATTTGGACAATTTTGAATACTTGGGTAGCTAGAGGCATAAAACCCTAAAAGTGCAATTTCGCTGCAGCCAATTGTACGTAAAAAACCATTCTCTACACGTTAGAATAATAAGTTTTATCAAATTACATCGTTTTTAGCATTTTTCAAAAATTGCCCTATGTTTATGTGTTAAACTTTATGAAACCTGTCCATTTGATGCTGCATTTTCAATGGCACATGAGATCTCAAAAAAGCTACCTAGGTCGGGTTTTTTGACTCATACTAACTAAAAAAGAGTTGAATTTTACACAGGAAGTGTCAGAATCGCGCTACGACAATTTTTAGGACCTGTGAGGGGTGGGTTTATTTTCCCCCATTTGGGTTTTTTCCCCCATTGGGTTTTTTCCCCCGCTACTTTTTGCATTATACCGGCCTAACGGTACAACCTAGAGAAGTGCAAATGGGCTTAAAAGAAAGTTCTAAGTACGCCAAGTACGATGGTATATATATAGAGTTCTCAGCTAGCCCTTATAACAAAAAAGTTCCAGCCAAAATCCGAAAAAGTGGGTTTTTTTCCCCCCATGGCTATACCCCCCCCAGAATTCGGACCTCCCACAGAAATTTCGAAAAATGGCCAAAAATGCAAAATTTTCTGTAATTTAGCCCTTTTTTCATCAAAATAAGCTTTGTTCTTAACGTTTTAGGCGTTTTTGCACTGTTTTAAAGCGATTTTAGGTCAAAATTTTTGGAAAATTTTTCAAAAAATGACCATGTTTCGACCAAATTTAGCTAACTTTTTGGGTCCAAAAATCGTTGGGGGGTTCGGGGGGGGGACAAATTCGGGGTAAGTCAAAAAATCTGGGGGGGGGGGTAAATTTGGTCAAAAATTTTGGGGGGGTACATAGGTGTAATTGGGGGGGTTTGGGGAGGGGTAGCCCCCCAGCCATTTTTCCAAACCCCTCCCAGAAATTTTTGGGGGGCCCCGGCCCCCCCCAAACCATAGGTGTGTTAGGGGGCGGGGTGGGGGGAGGACCCCCCCCACCAAACCAAAATGACAAATTTTGGCGACCCCCCCCAGATTTTTGCTACCCCCCCCCAATTTTTGGCCAAAAACGGCATAAAATCGAAAATTTAGGGGGGTCCCCCCATCCTCCGTCGAACCCCCCCCCCCCCAGATATTTTGCCCAGCCACACCTATGCCCCCAACTGGTGGGGGGGGGGGTAGTCGCGCCGGCGGCGCGAAAATTGGCCAAAAATTGGGCATTTTTAGGGAAAATTTTGCAAAATTTCTCAAAAAAAGTCGAAATTTTTTCCTTAAAGTGTTTATTATCGCGAGAAAAAGACGTTTATAACGGTTTTAAGGACTTCTAGACTCAATATTGACCTTATTCTGGACTCAGAAACATGTTGGCAATCAAGTTTTCGAGTTTTAAAACACTGCCTAATGTTAAAATTACTTAATGATTGCATGTTTTTCGGAATTAGCAATGGCTGAAAATGCGATTTTTGACATGAAAATAGAAAAATTTTGGGGGGGGGGGTTGGGGGGGGAAACACCCAAAACGTTAAGAACAAGCCTTATTTTGATGAAAAAAGAGCTAAATTACAGAGAATTTTGCATTTTTTGGCCAGTTTTCACAAATTTCTGAGGTCCGAATTCTGGGGGGGGGGTACCCCCAGCACGTTTCGGAGGTCGGCCAAGATTTACCCCCCCCCCCCCAGAGCCCAGACCCAAAGTTCCAGGGAAACTATGCCCATAGATGTGTTAGGGGGGGGGGGTGGGGGGGGCACACCCCCCCCCCACCAAATTGACAAATTTTCGCGACCCCCCCCCCCCAGATTTTTCAGACTCTAGCTAAGCCCCCCCGATTTTTGGCCAAAAAGTGGCCAAAAATGGCAAAAAAATCGAAAATTTAGGGGTTTTTTGGGAAATTTGGCGGACCCCCCCCCCCCCCCGTCGGAACCCCCCCCCCCCCAGATTTTTTGCCCAGCCACACCTATGACTATGCCCCCCCCCAAGGAACCTGTGGTACACCTATGCCTCTTACTTAGCCACCCCCCCCCCCAAAAGCAACCCGCCAGATTTGGCCACCCCCCCCCCCCCACAGCAACCCCAACAGCCATTGCAGTGGAGCAAATGGCAGCCATTGTAGTGGTCCTAGTGGACCGGCCGCCATTGTAGTGGCCCTAATAGAGCCTCCACTACATCCATCAAGCCAGAGGATAGCTAACCCGTCCGCCATTGTAGTGGCCCTAATGGACCATCCACTACAGCAATCAAGCCTCGCAGGTAGCTAAGTGTAGTGGATGGACCTACTCCCACCCACATTAAGCCATCAAGCCAGTAGAAGTTTAAAGTTACGTGTACTGGATGGACCTGCTCCTACCCCTATCTGGCACAAATGGACAAGTAAATGTTAATGCATTTTTCTTTCTCGAGCACCAGTTAATAATGTATACAATGTATTTTTTCAAAGATGAAAGCTTCGAATTCGCGGATATTGTACCGTTTTACTTCCCTTAAGTTAGCACTGACAGAAAACCCTGTCCGTGTAAGATATAGTCCAGACAGGGCTTTGATATTGTCATGTGATGCCTCTGACATCGGCGTTGTGTGCGGTATTATCGCACCGGCGAGAAGACGGAGTCGAAGTTTGGTATGGTGGCCTGGTGTCAATGGAGATATCGACGACATGGCCCGCAGATGCCAGGATTGCTACTCAAGCAAGTCAGCCCCAAGATCTGTCAGCAAGTCAGTGGAATGGCCTAAAGAAAGTAACCCGTGGAACAGGATTCATGTAGACTTCCTAGGGCCGTTTCAAGGAGCAATCTGGTTTGTGGCGGTAGATTCGTTCTCTGCATGGCCAGAGATCTTTAAAGTTTCTACTACCTCGTCGACAGCTGCAATCACTGCCCTGAAAGAATGTTTTGCCAGATTTCCCCAAAACCATGGTTTCAGATAATGGAAACCGCATTCACTTCGAAAGAATTTGCCAATTTCGTTCAGCAAAATGGAATAAGGCATCTGTTCTCCACCGTATACCATCCTTGCTCTAATGAGTTAGCAGAGAGGATGGTGCGTAAGTTCAAAGAAAAAATGAAAGTTTTTGGGTCCGATGCGAATAGTCTTCAAAGATTCCTTTTCGCCTATCGGTCGAGTCCGAATCCTGTCACTGGAACCAGCCCGGCTCAGTTGATGTTCAAGTTTCCTGTTCGGCGTTGAATTGACCTGATAAAAGAATTTTCACAGAATCATGGTCATGGCGGAAGCTCAGGAATTCGCAACTTCCAAAAATATCAGCAAGTTTGGGTACGCAACTTTGCGCCCGCTCCAATGTGGGTTCTGGGAATGATTTTGGAAAGAATTGGGAAATATCTTTGCAAGGTCCAAACTGACAGCGGAGTCTGGGTCAGGCATGTCGATCAATTATGGTAGCGCTCCCTCAAAGCTGTGGATAGCGATGCCGACGTCAGGGCTGCCGGTGTCACTTCAGAGCCAGAAATGTAGATCAACCACAACCAATGCAGCATCATCTTCCGCCACGTCCTCCTAACCTGGAAGGAACTGTTCATCAAAGGCCTCAACGCAATCGAAGACCACCCTTGCGTTATGATCCCGGCAAACATATACCAGAAGAGTTTACAATTAGAGGAAGGGAGAAGTGTAGAGAATTGAAGAGAATTGTGATTTGATCACACTATAGAAATGTGTAGTCTTCTTGTCTATAGCATAGTATAATACGGCACGCCTGCTTTTCTACAGTGCCACACCCCAGTCTCTTTCGCCTGCAGGGTAGCTAGTTCTGCATTCGTGCTCACCCATTGGCTCCACCAAGAAGGGCTTCCAATCCAAGACGGCCAATTCCTTGCAAATCTCGGACATCATATAAGGAATTATATTAGGATTGCATCTCTAAGTTAATAGTTAACATTTTTATAAAACTACTGCACCATTCTCCCCTGTCTTGATTTTTACAGTTCGATTGGTATTCAGGTCTGTAGAACTGTCCAGATTTAGGATCGAAGCGCTAAGGAGTAAAGAAATCCCAACCCAATTTGTGTTGTGAGCTTGAACACCCTTCACGGATTGATTTACACCCTTCACATTTAAATATATCCTGGTTCACGGGTTTCATCTATAGTTTCGTAATTACAGTTAGCTGTGTTAGCACAGGACAATTTTAACATCCAGTGGTCGGCGTCCACGAATTTCAAAGAACGTGCTGCTCCGTTATGTCTATTCCTCTATTCAGATGTGGGATCAAGGTGACCCACCGTAGTTACAAACACTAGCTAAGTTAACCACGTGGCTTATCATAACATAGTAATGGGTCGGGGAACCCTTCGTCAAGTCAAGTAGCTCCTACAACGTGTACGAAGGGATTGCATAGGTTACCCTTGGGACCTTCGTCATTGGGGACTGATATCTACACTAGGAGCGCTCCACTAGCAGGGTTCAACCCACAAACGTCTCCCCCTTATTTAACGCATGCAGAATTATTTATTGCTGTTTGATTCAGATTTAGGATCAAACTGCTAAAGGAGTAAGGACACTGCAAGTTACAACTGACTGTAATTACGAAACTATACTCTGTGAATGCTGAGATAAAGTAAATCATGCATGAAGGGATTTCCAGCTCACGACGCTACTCGTGTTGCAGGTGCTTTCGGGGTTTCAACAACTGACCCCCAGAGCGGCCGCTTACCACCCCCCCCCCCCTCAATCCGTATTTGGGCAAAGAAATCAGGGAAAAATCTGGTTTCCTGGCGGCCAGGGCCGCCGATGGCAGTCGTCTCAGGTGACGGTATTCAAAAATTTCAAAAATCCTAAAAAATTAACAATGCAGCAGCGAGCATCAAGATGACGCATATTCCGGCTCAGTTTTGAACGTTGGCTCCGTGGAAGAAAACAATTAAAATCCTGTATCGCTTATATAAAGAGCTATCCCGAAAGGGAGGCAAAAGGTGGCAGCGCCACCTGAGACAATCACCCCGCCGGTTAGGCCCGCCAAACAAATTTCCCTCCTGCACATGTGTCTGGTGACGACTATGAAATCACCTCAACAATCGCGAAAATTGTATCGCAAACCTCGCCAAAAAATTTACCTTTCTGACAGATTGGAACACTGCCCATCCAGGATCCTGTTCTCGTGCAGATTAGGACACTATTCCCCAAAAGCTGAACACCATCTTGACATCTATAAAACGCTCGAGTCCCCATCCGAATTTCACTGTCTCTTATTTCGTAATCACCTCCCGGAACGTTGGGCGGTAATGGACAAGTTGATTTATCTGAAGCCAAAGACAATTTAATTCAAATTTGAGAACCCAAATTAGTTCCAAATCTAAGAACTGAAGATTCAACATAAGAATCCATAAGATCAACTAACTTTTCGCACCCAAAAAAGATACATTATAATTCCGTTGTACTAATTTTTAGTTTTTGATTTTTGATCCTTTCATGTACTTTTAGTTCATTAATCGAATCACAATTACTGTGTTAATTACGGCGTTAATATGATAGGTTAGCAACAAAAATGCATAAATTCAACAGAACCACCAACTGACCCTACCAGTTTTGCTCAGATTGTTAACGGTAGTAATATCTACAGTTGTTTTTGGTTGAATTTCTGGGACGCAGTATGGTTGGATAGGATCCCAGGTTCCATCCTGGCTGCACCGACTTTCCGTAGATCCCACCAAACTTCCTGCTTTACCACAGGAATACTGTAGAACGGATCCGGGACTCACAAGACTGGTGTTCAGAGAATTGGATAAGAAAAACCCAGTCTTCAAAGATAACGTCCCGTTTTTCGGATAGTCCGGTAGCGGACATCCAACAGGACTGGATTTCGATAAAGCTGGTGTAGCAGTAGTAGTTGGAGGAGAAGGAGGAGGAAGAGGAGGTGTTGTTATCGTTGTTGGTATCTTCGTTAAGGCAGATCTGTGTTGGTTTGAAACCGTAAAGCGGTTTGAAGCAAAGGCAGAGTGGTTGGCTGCTGCTGAGTTCGCTAATTCCGTAGGTAATGTCGACGATACTGAATAGGTCGATGAATGAAAAGGCCTTTCCAATCCTAAACATATCAAATTAAAAAGACGTAAAGAGTTTAGAATTATTTTGCTTAGAATTACTTAACGTAGCGACCAGTATCCGTAGTTATTCTGTTGTTCTAAATTTCAGTTTATATTTAAAGGTAGTTTCAATGACCATTTTGGCTTGTAAACTTTATATTGTTCTAGCTGGTAAAGCAAATTACTAAGTATATATGTTTTTACACATGATATTGAAGTTTGTTTTCTGAATCCGTCTTAAGATTTATTGAAGTGTCTTAAAAAATCACGGGGAAGCTGTAAGGGAAACAGGCATAGGAAAGATTGATTCGGATAATAAGGGAGTTCAGCTGATGGCTGCGAGGTGTAGAGGTAGCACGTTTCACTGCAGAGCGGAAGCGCACTATTTCGAACCCCAGCCATGCCGATTCTTTACTTTCAATTGTGAGCGAAAAGCTGTACTTCCCATTTCTCTCTCCTAGGTCCTGGTTTCAAGGGTATGCGGTGGCTGAAGCCTCACGTCTTGGGCCTTCCCTTATTCTTCTTGTCCACTAGCCCCTGGTAGAAGATCAACACTATTGCAATTACCAATAAAAATTTTAAGACGTACTATCCAAATTGTTTTCGTGCATAGTAGTTTCGATCATTATTAAGGATTGACAGATCGGATCAAAATCAGACCATGTGCCATCTTTTAGACAAATTCGTTGGCTGGGTCCACGAATATTGAAGTCAGGATAACATCTGTAGACAATTAGTCCGTCGAATTTAACGAAGCCTTCTTCCTCCGGATCTGAACCATTAAAAACAGTTAGGGCTCCGTGGAAAGGAGCGTCCGGAATAAAGCAGCCAGTAATCGAATTACGGGTGGGGCGAGTTGTGGTAGACTGGAAGGCTAAAATAATTGTAAGAATCCATGACCACAACATTCCACAAAGCCACTACCGCAAGTACATTGCAAGTTGGCAGCAATACACCGCTCTTCAGCAGGGAGCTGTTAAACCACTTTGAGCCACTGAGTGTTTCAAGTGGCTTTTAATGCTTATAGGCGTGATAAATGTAGTATGAGTTAGAAAGCTGAATTCTTTCACCTATCTATAAATTTCTTGTATATTGTCGACATACTGACTCTTCACGTCCAGTCGTGACAATAACAGCAATAATAACAACAACATAAACAACAATTACATAGATTTAATGGATTTCAGAAACCTTTCGCATATCCCAGTTTTGATTGCATGGAAATTTTTGTAAAAAACAGCAGTTATTTTATTGACATACTTGGTGTTATGCTAATTTGTGAGGGTGCAAGAGTATGCAGGCAAAGCTGTGCGTCCTCTCCTTGCCAGGTTCCGTTGGCATCACACTCAAGGCTAATATTAGCAATTCCGGAGTCCAGTTTGCACGCCAGTTGGATGATAGTGCCGACTGGAAAGTCAGTACTATCTCCTGGTTCTAGTGCTGTGCGAAGCCACTTCGGTGCTTCACACAGTTCTAAGCTATTATTTTGGAGCATCGTTTTTGTTGCAGCGCTCCCATTGAATTGTGGACTTTTTGTTGTTTCAGGTGCTTCATGTGAGTGCAAGTTGATGCCGGTATCTGAGAGATCGGATCTTTTCCAAAGTGCAACATCGGTGTTTGGTGCTGTAGAACAAAATAAAAACAAACAAAATATTAACAAAATAGAATATGCTGCACAAAATAAAATTACGAAGAAACTACCTCTGATAACCACAAAATTGATAAAGCCACTTATGACAGACACTCCATTTATGTATTCCAGAAACCTATGGGATGCTCAGGCTTGGTTTTCCTGGACTAATCTTGTTAGTGAACTAATCTGAACTGAGACTAGTTGAATTCTGCAAATTTATATACTAACCAAAGTTCAGTACTTCCGGCTGTGTGCATCGAGTAAGGTTTGCCGCCACCCATTCACCGCTTTCGGCGCATTCCAGCGTTGCAGTTGCCGTCTGATTTCTGTCAAGTAGGCAAGAAAATTCCAGAACAGTTCCGACTGGCAACAGCTCTTTGCGGATATTTTCAGCTAGCCACGGAGGTGGATCACAAAAGCTGCGCTGTTTCCGCCAAAGTTGCTTCGATCGTTTTTGCGGTTGTTTTTGCTGGTGCTGCATTGGATTGGTGCCAGCTTTGTGCTTTGGGTGTAATTCTAGACAGTTAAATGTAAAGTTTTAATTAGCATCACTACTATCTGTGCTTTGCATGCTCATGCTTGTGTAAATACATTGTTTTCGGCGGCGTAAATACATGCTTGTAGTGCTGTTAACAATTATCGACATTAGCATTTAGGTCCGCAAGCATGCGGTTCAACTACAATGCATAATGCAACATGTGTAAAGTTGAATATTAATGAATTAATGAATTAATTAATGAATTAATGAATTAATGAAACATTAATGAATTAATGAACATATGAATGAATTCAAGACAATATAAAATGATTGTGGAAATGATTGAAATTAATATCTGGTGTAATGGTTTTCAAATGTAAATCGAGTAAAGTTTTTCTTCTGACTCCAACCTACCAGTTACAATGGCCCGAAGCGAGCAAATGTCAAAAGGATATTGCCGAGGCTTTATAGACACAAATCGAACAAAAGCAGCAGTGATGTGACTGGTTGCCTTCACAGAGATTGTAACAGTTGACCCTGAAAATAAGAAAAAACAAAGATTCGAAATGGAAGTATGAAATAAAGAATAAAATAGAATTCTGTCTTTCTCTGCGTTAATTTCTGAGAAAACGATTGTTTAGCACACATTTGTTAATTGCACTTCTCTCTGAGTTTCAAATGACGCTTTGAACTTAATGCAAAGAAAATCAATGATATTAGTTTGTGCTTTTGAACTAGGATGAGTTAAACTGAATAGATGTGGCTCGACCCTAACTTAGCCAAATCTATGTATTCGACGGTTTTTAACTCTGAGGTATGCACTTAGTGTTTAATATTTTCTTGCCTCTGTAGAATGGTTTCGCCAGAACTTCCAAGTTTTCGAAACAATGATGTTTTGCAATAGATGCTATTCGCATGACACAAACGTCAGCACTGAGTACAATCGGTTGGTTGATCGACATGACTTCTGCTGCCGCTAAAACTCAAGGCAGAATGTACTTGAACAGTATCACTCTCAATGAACTAAATGTTATAAACTACAAAACTCCAAAATTAGTCCACATGCATTTTTCCTCTGTCAGTAAATAGTCAGAGTGTTATCTAGCAACAGATTTGTTGGGCTTTTCAGGGAAGCATTTCGTGTAATGCCATTAATCAGTAAATAAAATTGGTTACAGTAAACATGTTCAAAGAAGACTGCCATGTGCCAAACTCCAAACTTGTACGGGTTTGAAAGAAATGTCGAAAGATTTACCAAAAACCATGCACCACACTTACTCAATGTCGCAGACGCATTCAGCACCATTTCAATTCCGTGGAAAACTGAGTTTTCCGGAACTCGGAAGCTAAATGGCACACCGATGTTGCTCCCGATTGGAAAACAGCCGTCTACAAACAGTCACAATCCAAAAGAGGAAAGATTGGAAAGACATTTCAGTGGAGAGTTAAAGTGCTCATCCAGTTAAATGGCGACGACAAAATTAAAATCTAAAAGTTTTGTTTTTAAATTTTGATTTCCGACAGTTTCAATTTTGCATTGAAGCCCATACATATGAAGAAGTGCAAAACTGTTTTCCAAAATACCTATATCCCCACTGCTCATTCAGATCCAGCTCACACCTAGGCGAAATTTGGAGATTGAAGCTGGATAAAATAACTGTTAAATTTTATACTATTACCTGTTTCATCCAGTCCTTACCTGTCAACCTCTTGCTTTTTACTATTTAGGTACTTTACCCCTGCTATCTTGTTAGCTAATATTTAATGCTTAATTAAACATCCTATCAAAAGATTTTAAGACATTATTTGCTTGTATCTGTTACTTAGTTCACACTAGGCAACTTCGGGGCAACTTCAGTTGCCCCCACGGCTAAAGTTGCAGCAACTTGCACAGTCAGTTGATTCAACTAGTTGACGGAACAATCAATCAAATGCAGGAATCTTAGCGCGCCCGTTTTTAAATTTGAACTGACCAACCAGATTGCCAGTAACCGTTAGAAATTTGGTTGCTGCAAATTTTTTCTCAGCTGCCAATACATTAACATTGGGCAACTTTCAAGCAACTTAGTTGTAGCAACCAAGTTGCTTCAAGTAAGTTTACCCAAAGTTACCTAGTGTGAACTGGCCTAAATTCTAATTCAACTGTGCTAAGACAATGTCACAGTTCAAGTTCATGCTGCTCCTTACTTGAGGCAGGTGCGAGGCAATTGACAACTATCGCACCTAGAATAGCAATCATACATTGAAGAATCATAGTTGTCTGTATGGCTAATTTAATTCACCATATATCAAAAATATTTCCCATAAATCCAAACAACGCGGAAGAAATCCCAAAATATTTTCTTGGAAAACAAGATGATCGCATAAATCCTATAAATTGAAATTTTAAATGTCATTTAAACTTAAGATACACCTAGCTATTACAGCTACCGCTACTTAGTACATACTTTTCCCAAGGCTGTTAGCAGAGTAGATGTTATATTTGAGAAGTAAACAGAAAGTTTTTCATGGAAAGCAATGTCTGAGGTGTCTTGCAAAAGTGATGACCGACTTTGCGAATTTTTGACAAAAAGTCGTGATTATGCAGGAAATTAAAATGAATCGTCACGAAGTTTTGAATGAAAGTAGTATAATAGTTGTTTTTTCTGGTATTGTCTCGCCTATAAATCTTCTCAACTTCCACTTATTGTTCAACCTTTTTTTGGCCCAAACTGAACAGAAAAACCCAAGAAAACGAAACCTAAGACATACGAAACTTGGAAACATCTCTAAAATACACTGTCATTTTGCTGCTGATATCAGAATTCTCACAAATACGGTCATAAGATCTCATAATGTTAGGAAAGCGAAAACTTAGGAAGAATAACTGTGGTGGATTTTTGGAACTTTTGGTTATTTATCTTTTCATAGTCTACTTTCTCGTCATGTATATAGATAATATGTGTGTACGGTGCGTTAAAATTCAACCAAACTTTTACCCTATTTAATTTTTAAAAAGACAGCTTTAATATTTTTTCATTCTTAGAATTCCTTTTAAATTAACGTTTTATTTTGGATTAATTTAAAACCTTAATTTTCATAGGAGTCCTTAAAACTTAATCATTCCAAAATATTTTTCCCTTATTCCTCTTCTAATCAACATGCATGTATATTGCTCGATTAATTTTTGCCTTAATTATTACGTCTAGTTTTCCATTTTGTTTTGTTAATTCCTGCTTTAACTTGTTACCAAAAAGTTCTTATACTTTACCATAAGCTCACCCGACTTTTAATTTTTTCCTTATTTTTCCATCTTTTTATCTAAGGAAGGCGCCGCCTTTGAGAAATTCATTATTGACAAAATTCGCCTCCATCCAAATCCGCCACAATTTCTTGTTCAGTTCATTGTGGTGATGTCCGCATCTTATGCCAGCTTTGTTCCCTCTCCCAGTGCGAACAAAGTACGGCAGCTAGGGTCTATTTCCCTGAATTGCGCTAAGTAGGTAATTTAGCGCAGAGGGGCAACGTTACGTTCGCATGGTTTTTCTCCTTTCCCTTTCCCCTTCCTTTCTATATGCGGTTAAGATATACCGTTGGGTATTGGCTAGAGTGTGGGTTACTGCATGTGAATGCAGGAGTGGATGGTCCATATGCCCTAACGGGTGTGATGGTTGTGTGAATGCGACCTGGGTGTTTGGAAGAAGCCAATTTACCCATTTTCATACCTTTCCATAATTTTTTCCGTTTTCTTCCATACTTTCAAAAGTACGTCCAAACCTGGTTTGAGTATAGGTTCGACAGCGAAGCTTAGGTAGATCCCGTCCCCCCTTCCCCCGTGGGGTCCTCGTGTTAATAGCTGGGGTGGCAGCCGTACCTGTGCCCCCCTACGAATCTGGTGTATTATATGGCCCAAAATTCAGGGTAGGTTAGTGGTAGTGTTGTTCCAGTAGCCGATTTTAGTTTCAGTTTCAGTTTCAGTTTCAGTCGGTGGTTCGAACTAATTTCAGTTTAAGTTTCAGTTTCAGTCGGAGAACCAAAATAGTTTCAGTTTCTGTTTAAGTTTCAGTCGGCAACGTAAAATACAGCTACTGTCATATTTCAGTGGAAAGAAAGATTCTTTCTTTCTTTTCTTTCTTTCTTTTTCTTTTCTTTCTTTCTTTCTTTCTTTCTTTCTTTAAAGAAAGAAAGAAGAAAAGAGGGGGCAAGAATCAAAGTTTCTTGATACAAAGGTCAGTCCAAGCATTTGATTGACATTTGTTTTGGAAATCTTGGGCTTAATACACAGGGTCTGTCCGTGCATACCTATGCGTGCGTAGTGTAGTAGAAGAAGAAAGTTTACATCAAAGTCAGTGTTAAGCAAAAGGTACAGATCAAATATCACAACATTGAGGGCCAGGCCAGGGTAAATTCAAATTATTGGACTTTCTTTCTGTCTTTCTTTCTTTCTTTGTTTGTTTCTTTCTTTCTTTCTTTCTTTTTCTTTTCTTTCTTTCTTTCTTTCTTTAAAATTTCTTTTTCTTTACACTCAAATATGACAGTAGCTGTAATTTCAGTTTCAGTTTTAGTTTCAGTCGGAGTTTCAGTTTCAGTTTCAGTTCGCTTTAAAAAACGGTTTCCAGCTCTCTGAGGTAATATAAAGCACAATTTAATGTTTATTCAGCCTTTCTTACAGCAATGTTAACAGAATCGAAGCTCAAAGCCTTAAAAATTTCAAGATTTAATGAGAGACTGAAACTAGTTTCAATCTGAGTTTCAGTCTTTTACCCAATATAGTTTCAGTTTCAGTTTCAGTTTCAGTCGGCTTCCTAGAAATGTGTCAGTTTCAGTTTCAGGTCTCTTCTCAAAATAGTTTCAGTTTCAGTTTCAGTGACTGAAACTGAAACCTGTACAAACTGAAACCTAGTTTCAGTTTCAGTTTCAGTGACTGAAACATTACTAGTTAGTGGCTACTTTCCCTTCTCCCCATATCATAATCTCTGAAAGAGCATAATGCTTTATTAAATTAGACTTCTATATTCCCTTATTTTCATTCCCTTTCAGAGCTTGTTCTCTAATTATATTTGCTTCGTTTTGTATTTTTCTACTTTTCGACTATATAAAACAACTGCGGGTTTTCCCCTCTTAAAATGTTCTTATGGTTTTTTCCAAACTCCTTTGCCACTCGCGGGGTTTGTGCAATAAGCCCTGGGTGATATATGTAGTATAGGCAGTGGCGGAACGCTACTACCTCTCCTCCAATTCTTTTTTATGAAGCATTTCCTAAATTTACTACCAAAATCCTTAAATTTCCCCCAAAGCCTTTAAAAACCCTAGACGCCGATAATTGATCATCTACGGAGTGTCTAAAATTTGTAGTGTGTTTTGGGATGCGAAAACATATATTTCATAGTGTGGCGCTATCTTTACGGTTTAACTTTCGTGAAAACCTCAAACTTTCATATTGTTCTGATGACCGTAAAGATAACACCACATGGGGATTGTTTTACACGGAACACGAAAACTAACTTATATCAGTCCCTATTTCACAATGCACTCTCCCACGATTAGTCAAACCATCTTCAATTGAGAACATCTTCTGATATTTAACTCAACTAACTTCTCCTCTCCCTTTCGGGCTCCGTGCTTCATCCTCCCCAATTTGTCCCTTTGTAGCGGGGTTAGTAGGTTTTCCTCCGTACTAACACCGTTACCACGCCCAGACGAAGCGGACGCGGAGACCGTGGCACAGATAGATAACTGACCGACTACAGGAGACGGTCGGGACAGCCTCGCCAGACAATATACGCAGGGGTAAATCTAATCCTAAGGACAAGATGACTCGCACTCTCACTCACTCAGAATAGAACTACCTACCTAGCAGGAGCTCAGAAGAAATACAAACCTAGCTAAATACACTTTAATAAAGGATGAAACAACAAGTTATTAATTATAACAATAATAATAATATAAAATAATGGGTCGAACCCTCAAACAGACAACACACAAACAACACAACTTACAGTTACAGTGACGAGTCAGCCAACGCACCAGTAGCTCCGGGAGAGAGCTACAAGGGGAGTAATTACAGGGGAGTAATATACAGCAATGGGGGGAGAGAATAGCGTAGAAATAGCAAGCGCTCACAATGACAGAAATAACAACACTGAAGGGGGGGAAGCGAGTGTTGGGCTGGACCCTCCCACGAGCGCCCCCTAGTGAGAATTCCCCCAATCACGTAGCTCCCAAGTCACGAGGGGGGGGGGGAACCCACCCAATCCCAAACATACACGTTGGGGGAGCTACGTGCCGTGTGTCACCTTGATCCGTCTTTGTGCTTTAATTTTTTACTGTTACTAGCGTCTCATGATGCCTAGTATATACCTAATCACTGTATTATGTCGTATTTAATCCGTATCATTATTTAATTTATTTTTTCTGAGTGTTTTTCTACACTTGTGTAGTTACTTTTGACCAGTTTAGTTTAGTCTTGAGCTTTTGACTTGCAGTCTACAGTTTGTTTTGTTTTGTACTAGTAGCATCATTGCTCTGTGCCGTATGTACTTGTTGAGAGTCCAGCTGACGTACCAGTTCGCCATTTGTGCAGTGATCCTCTCGGGAGTTCGGAGGGCGAGCCCTGGGGAGATGTAACGGATCAAGGTGACACACGGTCAACCTTTCCGTTGCTGGCGGCTGTAGCTAGCATAGCTACCCGTCAGGCTTCATATGTCGTCATCACCTTGGGTTGGGAGAACTTTGCAAGCCACATAGCTCCCCCAGCGTGTAATGTTTGGGATTGGGTGGGTTCCCCCCTCGTGACTTGGGAGCTACGTGATTGGGGGAAATTCTCACTAGGGGGCGCTCGTGGGAGGGTCCAGCCCAACACTCGCTTCCCCCTTTCAGTATTGTTATTTCTGTCATTGTGAGCGCTTGCTATTTCTACGATATTTTCTCCCCCCCCCCCCATTGCTGTATATTACTCCCCTATTATTATTCTTGTTATAAATAATATCTTGTTGTTTCATCCTTTATTAAAGTGTATTTAGCTAGGTTTGTTTTTCTTCTGAGCTCCTACTTGGTAGGTAGACTTATTCTGAGTGAGTGAGAGCGCGAGTCATCTCGCCCTTAGGATCGGATTTACCCCTGCGTATATTGTCTGGCGAGGCTGTCCCGACCGTCTCCTGTAGTCGGTCAGTCATCCATCTGTGCCGCGGTCTCCGCGTCCGCTACGTCTGGGCGTGGTACCGGTGTTAGTACGTAGGAAAACCTACTAGCCTCGCTACATTAGCTCCGGGGGAGAGCTACAAGGGAAGAAATTATAGGGGAGTAATACACAGCAATGGGGGGAGAGAATAGCGTAGAAATAGCAAGCGCTCACAATGACAGAAATAACAGTACTGAAGGGGGGAAGCGAGTGTTGGGCTGGACCCTCCCACGAGCTCCCCCTAGTGAGAATTTCCCTCAATCACGTAGCTCCCAAGTTACGAGGGGGGGAACCCACCCAATCCCAAACATACACGTTGGGGGAGCTACGTGACTTGCAAAGGTCTCCCAACCTAAGGTGATGACGATATATGAAGCCTGACGGGTAGCTATGCTAGCTACAGCCGCCAGCAACGGAAAGGTTGACCGTGTGTCACCTTGATCCGTCTTTGTGCTTTAATTTTTGACTGTTACTAGCGTCTCATGATGCCTAGTATATGGCTAATTACTGTATTATGTCGTATTGAATCACTCGTTTTTTCTATGTGTTTCTATGTCATAGGCGTCAATGCGTGATGCTTGACCCTATCATAGAACTCCTTTGAGATCAATGAGACAGAAGCGCCGGTGTCCACCAGACCCAGGGCAGTGACATCATTAATCTGGAAAAGGACATATGGCGAGTGACGTAACGAGATGGAAGAAACTGAATTCGCAAAATAGACCGCCTCGCCGTTCATAACCTGTGGAACAGCTTCACGAATGTCCTTTTTAGCCGATCCGTCGTGGTCAGCCTCGTCTTCGGGATGACCCGAAGTCGAGGGACGATCCATGTCGTCATCAGGTTCGGTGGCCTGGGACACCTTTTCGACCACGTTGGCGGTGTCCTCCTGCCGGCATTTGTTCATGAAGGCACTCAGAACCTCCTCGAAATCCTCCATGTTGTCAACGACCGTCTTCGCTGCTGCCTCCGTTTTGGGGGGTTACCGTTGAACGGCACCCTCTATTTTCTCCAGTTTATCCTCCTCTTGACTCCAGGCGTCCTGTGCTTTGGTCAGTCGAGTCTAGTATGCCTCTAACATATCCGCGTCTACCTTGGACAAATCCATCGGATCAAACCTATTGAACGTCGGAATATCATCCTGACCTTTGGTGGAGGGCCGGTTCGCGGCTTTTCGTGGAGTCTGCCAGGTATCACCGGCTGACCGCAGAAGTTTCAATTTCGGAATAGCTGGAAGTTCCCGGTTCGCGTTCTCGATCTTCTTGGCAGTAGCAGACGTCGATGACGCCGTAGGCTGATCACGAGGGTCGTCCCCGGGGCTCGTGCTAGAAACCCGAGTTGAACTCGAGTTCGAAGCACGAGCATCCGATGAATTGGGTTCCGGATTGCAATCCTTTGATGCAGCCTCCTGAAGAGACAAGCCGTCCTTGACCGTGACAGCTTGTGTTGCCACCGAATTCATGGGTGACTGTTCCGAATCCGATTCCTGACAAACAGACCCATCCTGTGACTGAGCTTTGCCCTTCTTCTTTTTGCCATTTTTGTTGGGCTTCTTGGGCTTCTTCGGCTTTTTCGGTCCCCGAGGTTCCTGAGATTGCCCAGATTCCGGGTGTTCCTGAGGTCTCAGAGGATCCTGGGCTTGCCGTTGGGGCAAGTGAAGTCTTCTGGGGAAGACCCCGACCGAATGGCGATCCTGCTTCCGTCCATTATGCAGTACACAGGCCATATGGAAGCACTTAGCTTCAGGATATCCTTCAATGCATTTCCAACGTGGGGTATGCAATTCCTCATCCGACAGCGTCCCAATATGCTGATATCGTAACATATTGACATGAAATGAGTGACAAAACTGGCTGGCTGGTCGGACCCAATGGCCGACCTGACCTGTGATCCACGGTTCGGGAAATCGTGACCCTTGTGGTCAGGTGGCCTCCTAATCATGCTAACATGACCGGCCTGCGGTTTTTTGGCGGGGGTCCGCTCCCCCATCATCCGTTTCCCAAATTGCCACCAGTTCTTTGACCAGCATTGCTTCCACCACCACAACCTCGCTTCCTGAACCCACCACCGCCGCGTCCTGATGACAGGAAGCGACCCGAACCACGCGTTGCACCACCACCGTCGGACGGGCGTTTCACTTCAAATTGTCCAGTGCCATCATCCTTCTGTTTCAGCAAACATCCAAAGAATCTGCTGTTGACTATTCTGAGCCAAAGTGGGTCGTCACCCCAGAAGGTGATGTTCTTATTATATACCGGACAATGTGCCCACCTGTGACCAGGTTCTGCGCAGTAGGTACAACGATTGTACCTATCCTGACTAGAGGAGGCCTTTCCCGAGCTTCCAGAGTTTGCCTGTTGCTCCACCAAGAAGCAGACTTCCTCCGGGTCCAAATCTTGCATGTTCGGATCGTCCAATATCTCACAGGCTGCGACCACTTCGTCGTCCCAGGTTTGTTGACCTGTTGCCATCGCCTGGCCTTGGACGATCGAGTTCCTGATGTCCTGAAGCTCACGTTTGAGTTCGCACGTACGTTGGACATTCCTGCTGATCAATGGGCTGAACCTTCTCACCATCACCAACACTACAAATGGTCTCCATGGGCTTTGATTGAGTGTCACCATCCTCGACCGCTTCCAAAATACGTACGGTTCGCATGAAGATATCATTAGGCCTACGATGCTCCCAATTCTCGGCATCAGCGAACAATCTCGCGACCTTTGGTCGCAATGCCGCTTTGAGTCCTCTAGAGGCCCGCTCCACCACCTTAAGCTCACGATCCTTCAGCTCAGCCATCGGAAAGGCTTTACAGGCGAGGGACCTCAGCAGGTTGAGATAATCTAGGCTCGATTCTGATGCGAGTTGTTTCCGTTCGAAGAATTCCCGAGCATAGGTGTAATTGGGGGGAGGTTTGGGGGGGGGTAACCCCCCCCAGCCATTTTTACAAACCACCCCCAAAAATTTTTGGGGGCCCCCGGCCCCCCCCCCACCCGGGGGGGGGGGGGGTAGTCGCGCCGAGGGCGCGAAAAATTGGCCAAAAATCGGGTATTTTTAGGGTAAATTTTTCAAAATTTTTCAAAACAGTCCAAATTTTTGGCTTAACGTGTTTATTATCGCGAGAAATACACTTTTATAACGGTTTTATGGACTTCTAGACTCAATATTAACCTTATTCTGGACTCAGAAACATGTTGGCAATCAAGTTTTCGAGTTTAAAAGCACTGTCTAATGTTAAAATTACTTAATGATTTCATGTTTTTCGGCATTAGCAATGGCTGAAAATGCGATTTTTGGCATAAAAATTGAAAAATTTTTTTGGGGGAGGTTTGGGGGGGTCTTGGGGGGGGTTTGGGGGAGGTCTAAAAAGGGGGCCCGCCCCCAAATTTTGGGGGGAGGGGGCCCCCCCCAACCCAAATCCCCGTTACACCTATGTTCCCGAGCATATTTGTCGGCCGATTTGGTGACCGGCTCATACAGCTGATGAAGAATGGACACCAAATTATAATAGGTTCCCATGGTCTGTCCTTCCAAGTCTTGCTTGACCGCATCATCAAGCAGATACCACAACAATGGCCGGCCTCCCAAGTTGACTCAAACATCTTCAGCTATGTTGACAATTTGATGGCCCCATTCCGGCCTTTGAACTTGGAGATTGACCTGAACAACTTGGTGTAGTCATTCAACATCTGCACCTGTTGAGCGTCATTCTGACCATGTTGACCGACCCATCGGACGATGGTCGTCGCGGTGGGGGGACAGTCGGCTGAACCGGCTGTTCCTGTGATGGCTGATGACTGGTTGATGGTTCCATTGGTCCCAAATGATCAGCTGGACTGGTTTCCGGAATTGACGACATCAAAGTCCGACCACCAGCATGAACCCGATGACCGGTTCGTCCACCACGAACCGATGGTCGCAAGATATTTGGTCGTCTGGTCACCGGTGATGAGGTTTGTGATGGGGTTGACCAAAGGTCCGGTCGCAAAATCTGGTTATTCACGACGGTCGTGTTCAATGTGATCACGACTGCTCCCTCAGGGCGTTGGGCTGGACCCATCTGTCCCCTGGTCGTCGTTTGTGAGGGCTGCGACACCATGACTTGTTGTTCCATTCCATGATTCACTGCTACCGGGGTGATGACACCCGCGGAGCTCCGTGATGGACTGGGCTGATGAGACGGTGAAGCCAAAGCCTGAGTTCCAACATCAAATGATGGATCCCAGGACAGCCTATGCTGTGCTCCCGAATCCATGGCCCAATTGTTCAGTGCCGCCGTTCCAAGTGAGAACTCGTAGATTCTGCAACACTGAGTGAACCAGGTCGTCCAAAGGTGGCAATCCAGGCATTGCCGCAGCTCCCAGGGCCGTCATATCATCATCAAATTCTTGTAGAGCCTGCCCACGGTCTCGGGGCGAACCCAAGTCCATGCGCTCCTCAAGACCGAACGGTCTGGTCCCCGGGACTCGACTCAGAACCAGATATGTGCAGGAGGGGAAGTTCTGGGGGGGGGGTGAAGGGCGGCCGAAGGCCGCCGAAAAACCGGATTTTTCCGGTTTTTTACCGGAAAAATCCGGATTCTGGGGGGGTGATGGACCCCTCTGGGGGGGTGAGCTCAGATCTGGGGGGGTGAAACCCCCCCAAGCACACGTATGCTCAGAACTCTGAGGAGAGTCCCTCTGTTCCAATCCAATTTCATTCCAGTCCAGTGTCCTGTTCATTTCATCAGTGAAGCTTCGCGTCTGAGCGACTGAACCACCAGATTGGTTGTCATCCAGAGATACTAGGCTTGATGCTGCTGTCACGAAGGCCGAGTCCGATGACGGACCCATTCCAGATGATTCAGGCTCAGATAATGTGGTCAAAGAACTGGAAATCGTTGGATCCAGAGAAGGGGCACTGCTTTTCCGAGCAGTCCCCAATGCCCAGCCACTCTTCTTTCTTCTCAGATCCGCTGTCGAAGCAGAACTGGACCGGGGGCGCATCCTCTGCACCTGGTCCCGGTCGTTGAACGACCCAGAATTCGTTCTCCGCGTGGAAGGCAGACATCCCATGCAGTCCAAATGGGAGTCTCCACGATGTCCAGTCACCGAATATGGTTGGTGACGTAGTTCCCGTTCTTTCAAGCGTAGGCTTGTGCGCTTTTGATCCATATTGAGTTGAACTCTCTTCTTACTCTAAAAGTTCTTTTTGAAAAAGACAATTAGGCACAACTCAAAAAATATTTCCTAGGTACCCCGAAAAAAATACAAATGTATACGTCTATAAAATATTGCACAAAATGCAATGATATTGGTGTAAATTGTAGCAGATGACTGCTATTTTTGGCCTGAAAAAGAAACAATTACCAAAATTAACCTAAAATAAATGCGATTAGACAAGCACGATCACAAATACAAACAAAATTACCACAATAAAATTATTTGTATTTTTAGGTACGAACTTTGGAAAAAATCCCTAGCTCAAATCCCAAAATAGCCCTAAAATTAGCTCACCCCAAAAAATGCTATATCAGAGCCTAAATTGTGGAGAGACAAGTACACAATTTATACAAACCGCACAGCCCCTAGAGAAGAATATTTTCAGATGTTTGACCCTAGGTGGGGTTTACCTACCTAAGAAAATTGGAAAAAAAACTCGTGCGCTGAACGCGAAGAACTACAGGGGGAACCCCAACGAAACTAAAACAAAAATTGATAGAAATATGAAAAAATTTTACGAAGGGGTTCAGGCAAGAAATCCCTGAGCTCCTGGCAGCCTAATGTAGCGGGGCTAGTAGGTTTTCCTACGTACTAACACCGGTACCACGCCCAGACGAAGCGGACGCGGAGACCGTGGCACAGATGGATAACTGACCGACTACAGAAGACGGTCGGGACAGCTTCGCCAGACAATATACGCAGGGGTAAATCCGACCATAAGGGCGAGAAGACTCGCACTCTCACTCACTCAGAATAGAACTACCTACCTAGCAGGAGCTCAGAAGAAATACATACCTAGCTAAATACACTTTAATAAAGGATGAAACAAGTTATTAATTATAACAAGAATAATAATAATATAAAATAATGGGTCGAACCCTCAAACAGACAACACACAAACAACACAACTTACAGTTACAGTGACGAGTCAGCCAACGCACCAGTAGCTCCGGGAGAGAGCTACAAGGGGAGTAATTACAGGGGAGTAATATACAGCAATGGGGGGAGAGAATAGCGTAGAAATAGCAAGCGCTCACAATGACAGAAATAACAACACTGAAGGGGGGAAGCGAGTGTTGGGCTGGACCCTCCCACGAGCGCCCCCTAGTGAGAATTTCCCTCAATCACGTAGCTCTCAAGTCACGAGGGGGGGGGACCCACCCAATCCCAAACATACACGTTGGGGGAGCTACGTGACTTGCAAGGGTCTCCCAACCTAAGGTGATGACGGTATATGAAGCCTGACGGACGGGTAGCTATGCTAGCTACCAGAGTTGGCTCCGGGTCCAAATTTTCGGACCCGGCCCGGACCCGGACCCGTTGTAGCGGTACCAGAGTGAAACTAGCCTAACACAAAAGTACCGTTACCCCGCGAGAGCAACTCAAGCGAGGAGACCGTGGCACAAATTGAATAACACACCAACCGCGCAGGAGCCGGCCGGGGAAGCCTCGCCAAATAAATAGCCCTAGTGAG
Organism: Trissonchulus latispiculum; assembly: GCA_030248195.1. Classification (NCBI taxonomy): domain Eukaryota; kingdom Metazoa; phylum Nematoda; class Enoplea; order Enoplida; family Ironidae; genus Trissonchulus; species Trissonchulus latispiculum. The sequence continues at coordinate 36,472 of JASAND010020258.1, forward strand.
TGGGTGACACCCGCTCACCTCAGAAATAACACTAAACTAACCTAGGAGCTCAGTAAGACCTACCAAAAATACACACAGCTAATGGAGATATTTAATAAGTACAACAAGTATTTATGGAAATATAACAGAAATAGAAATAACTAGTATATAAATTTAGGGGGCGAAGGCCCAACTGACAAACAGTTATACAGTAAATAAACTAACACACACACAAACTCACCAAATAATTATAATGGGCGAAGCCCCGCTAACGTACCAAAGTATAGACCCAGTGAAATTATACAGGGAGAAACTGTACAGGAGATAGGGAGAGCAGAGAGAGAAAGCGACTGTACTGTACAAGGGAAAACCCACAACTGAAAGGGGGAGAAGTTTGACGGATAACCCCCTCCCAAGAGAAGCGCCCTCTAGCTGGGGTGTCCCAATCATGTAGCTCCAAGGGGGGACCCCACCCAACCAAACCTATCCTATAGGTGGAGCTACATGACACGTGAAGGAATGCTTGCTGACTAGGCAAGCCAACTATTAGCTAAGTAAAGTGATTTCGTAATATTGAGAATAACGAAAAGGTTGACCATTACAGTCAGCCTCTTGCGTTACATCTCCCCAGGGCTCGCCGTCCGAACTCCTGAGAGGACTGACCGTACGGCGCTTGGTACGTGAGCGTCGCTCCCACAAACAATTTAAAAGCACTTTACGCTGAAAATTACTATTGCAAATATATACGTACACAAAAAACAAATAAATATACTAGGCATACTAGTAACAGTAGAAAAAAACACAAGTACATACGTACGTAAAGCAAAACAAAAATACACGTATTTGGTAGAAACCGTAGAAAAACCGTACTAGTAGAAGAAATTGAAGAAACTGTATATGAAAATACCCAAGAAATTTCTCAAGGGAAGAGGGCTCACCCTCCTGATGGAAATAAAGTCAAACAGTGTGTATATAGAATAAATGAAGCGCTAAGAAAATTAGATAAATAAGTTAAATTTATACTTGACATACCAAGGGTTAGCGCTTATCACACGATCACCCTGGATGCAAGTTACGTATATAATTAACAAGTAACTATAAAAGGACACACTGTAGGGTGATGCCCTATTTGGGTGTAACCCATCCTATTGGACAAGTTGGTATTTTCATACAAATTTAGGCATGGCAGAGCCATGATGGCAACTAGTATATGATACGTATACAAAATAAAGCTGCATAGGGTTGTACCCTGCAAAAACAGATGGCAGTATATATTGGAATGACAAAATACACAACAAAATAAGTAGCACAAATTAAGTAAGGCTATATATAAAGCACACAGATTATGAGCAAAATTATGCATTGGCAAAGAAAAACTCGAACAAGTATGCAAAATTAACCAGTATAGAAAAAATAACAAAATATGGACTGTAGCAAGATTCAACAAAACTAGACTAAATGTACTAACTAACAAGACTACGAATCTACAAAACACTAGTATATACGAGATATATAAAGCTCGACTAAACCAACAGACAGATTCCAAGTTCAAATAACCAATACAAAATACTATACGCATTACTAGAAAACACACAAGAAATTACAGGTTCGAATTCGACTAGTCAAATACACGAGTGATAAAACAAAACAAAATAATATACGTATACTAGAGCGTCACTGTCGCAAAAACACATACAAAAATATCAAAATGAGGTAAAACAATAGATCTATATATGGATCAGGATCATCAGATCAAGTGAAAATAGTCACATCCGAGAATTGGAATTCGGCGTCGCCGGTCCATTTGGGGTGGAATGGGACGAAGGCTAGACCAAATCCAATGAAAAAGTCATAATGATGGTAGGATCAGGAAAACAGGTCCAAAACAGTGAATTTCGGTACGACCAGTCACTGATCAGGGAGAAAAGTCCGAGAAGGCCGGGCCGAAGTGGGCGAAGCCCCCTCAGTATTCGACCATAATAATGTCCTCAGGGCGATGGTCATCCCGCGGACGGGGTTCCAATGGATTGGAAATCAGGATATAGGCCGCCGGAGAATAGACGTTCTTCTCCTGACCTTCGGGCGCGCATCCCATGATATGGATCCCATGACGATTGGGTCCGAGGTCAATCGGCTGGTTTCGAAGCACAGCCGGCGCGTCCTTACGATGGAAAGGCGGCGCGGGCTTTCCTTGACGATAATTCTCGGCTGCTGCCTGGATGCGTTGACGGACGACCTGGCGATAGGCCTCCATCTCATCGTCCGGCAGGGGTTGTCGGTTGTACCGGTCAACCCAAAGCTCATCCGGACCGGCTTGCATGAACCACAAGCCCATTTCCGTGTAGAGACAGCCTTGGATATTCCGACCATCCCATCGATCCGGGTCGAAGATCCAATTTTCTCGCCCATAGGTACGGATGTCATCCGGCCTCAGGTCCTGGCGGAGTCGGGCGCCGATGCCCCACCATGGATCCTGTGAAGCTTTCCCATACAAGCAACCGATCGTTTCGACCAGCTCGTCCTGCATTTCCGGGGAATTGTATAAGGCGTGATACATGATCAGGCGCTGGGTCAACTGATCGGCCCCAGATTGCCACATCTGAAGGCGACACGGATGGTAGGCAGCCATCAGTCGATCCGTCTCGCGCTTAATGGTGTATCCCCATTCGGAAAGCAGTACGGATGGATCTTCCAATTGGACCGAGACATCGGTTTCCGGTTGGCATCGAAGTCCGGAATCGGTCTCATAGTGACCCGCTCCGTCAAATCTGGGTCGATCTCCTTCATGTGATTATACAAATAATAAAGTCATACCGGCCAAAGTCTACAGATGGAGAGTTCGTAGGATAGAGAGTCCGTCTCGGCCAAAAAGTTGGATGTAGGGCTGCATCTGGGCCATGGGTACCAGTTCCTGCGATTGGACACCTGTTTCGAGATGGGTCCTTGTAGTTGATTGGACGATAGTGGTAGGGATTTCAAGATCCCAGTGGTCCAGGTATGGCAGGAATCCCGATGGACCAGTTACCCCATAGGGACATTCCCCACACGCGACCAAGAAGCGGCGAGCTTCCTGATAACTCTGGAAGGGAATCCCAGGATGGGCAGCCAAGAGTTCGTCGACCGAGGACGGGCGTGCCTTGGTTGTACCACTGGCACACTTAAAGTCATATCATCCATGCCGGCGGCGAACCGACCGACAGTTTGACTAAAGAAGTCATCACCAATGCTGGCTGTTGCCGATTCTGCCCCAGCTTCGTCTACTACCAAATGGTCATCCAAAATTTGGCAGTCGTCGTCCGATCCCATGGATTCGGGCTGGTTAGAAGCCGGCGTTGCCGTCTCCTGAGCCACTGATGGATTGATTTCCATTTGTGCAGCTCGGGGAGGTTCAGGTTGAATCTGCTGTTTGGCTTGGGCCGCCTTCTGTTGTAAGCGACGAGACGTTCTGGTTGGACGCGACGAGGTCGAAGCGGCCTCATCCGTCTCCGTAGCAGACCGGGCGTCGCCCGCCTGATGACGTCGTTCTGGTTGACGGACTTTCCGTCGGGATTTGGAACCGGAGCTAGAAGCCGAAACAGAAGAATCCATCTCCTGCTGGGTTGAATCATCAACCTTCCGACAAAGTTCAGCTTCCCTAGCTTGCAGTTCTTCAATCCGTTTTCGAATGTCAAGCAAAGAGCGAGGCTCGCTCAAGTCCTTCGTCGACTGGGCAGTGTCTGACGAGGTTCCGGGTATCACCGCGGAACGAGAGTCCTTCAAAGTTATAGTCACAGATGTAGATTTCGGTTTCTTCCCGTCGGGCTTCGTCTTCTGATGTTCAGCCCCGTCTTCCGAATCGTCCGAGACGTTACTCGCCGAACGCTTGGCGCCCAGCACCACCGATGAACTGTCAGGTTGTTGATCTTCTTTACCAGAATGGGCGTCGGACTGGCGTGCGTAACCGGCGCGGGGGCCAGTCGGTGTGGCCGAAGAGCCCCTCGCCTCGGCCAACGTGTCCTGGGTCACCGGGTTGTACCCAATTGTGACCTCGGCGCCGACCGCGGGAGGTGACTGTGGGTCCATCGAACCGGTATTAAATGGATCCACTGGGGATGGCGTTGGCATATCAGGTTGGGGGTCCAAATGGGCCGCTCCCAGTGCCATCCGTCTCTCTGCCGCTGTGGTTACGCCACTGTAGAGTTCACCGTACGAAATGTTTGCTGGCGCTGCAGAGTCCAGGAAACTGTCCGAGACAACCGGCGAGTCGGAGGCGACAACAAAAGTCGACGCCACACAGGAAGGAACAGCTGGATTCTGACCCAATGGATGGTCTCCGCCCAAATCATCTACCACTGACTTGAGGTAGTTCGTGACCGGGAACTGCTCCAGGTCATCAGGGTCAGGCGGCTGGCCCTGGGCGAAACCCTGACCAAACATAGGGTCCGTCTTCCGGCGAAGTTCAGACTTAGGTGACTTCTTCTCCATAGTACGCGCACACGATGACACAGATGTAAATTTGATCCAGAATCAGAAAATACAAAATAGTTACTGAGCTGAAAAAGATAGAATGAAGTGCAGGTACATAAAACTGAGCACAAAACAAAATTTTAAAGGTACGGGACCACCCACCCCGGAGGTAAATTTAAAATTTTTAAGGAATAATATGTGACTATAAAAGCTCGGTGGGTTAGTTAAAATTAAAGAAGTGGGAATATAGGTATCCAGGGAAGAATGTTGAAAGGGAAGAAACCGAAATCTGCATCTGTGACTATAACTTAGAAGGACTTTTGTTCCGCTGCCAGACTGGAACTTTCGTGACACTGCCGCGAGTCGACGAAGGACTGCGCGAGCGAGCCTCGCTCTTCTTTTTGCTTGACATTCGCCTACGGATTGAAGAGACTGCAAGCCATGGCAGCTGAACTTTGTCGGTACAAGGTGGATGAATCAACCCGTAACAGAAGATGGGTTCTTCTGTTTCTGCTAGCTCCCGTTCCAAATCCCGACGCGGAAAGTCCGTCAGCCAGAACGACGTCACCTGGCGGGCGACGCCCGGTCTGCTACGGTGATGGATGAGAGCCGCCGCGACTCCTCGTCACGTCCAACCAGAACGTCTCGTCGCTTACAACAGAAGGCGGCCCAAGCCAAACCAGCAGATTCAACCTGACCCTCCCGGAGCCGCGCAAACGGAAACCAATCCATCAGTGGCTCAGGAGACGCTGTAACGCCGGCTTCTAACCAGTCAGGGAATCCCATGGGATCGGGATGACGACC